>DWTU01000083.1:0-24255 GCA_018251515.1 Cecropterus confusis | reverse complement strand
GGTATAATTGCCGTATGTTTCTTGACATTTATTTGTTTTTGGGGGCTAATATTACTAAGTTCTTATACTTTAAATTGTCTTCTGTACTAGAGAAAAATGTGCAAAAAAAAGACTGTTTTAATGTGTATATTTTTTTTCTAATATAATGGTCGAAAAAACGACTTTTTCTCATGTATAGTAAGAATGACTCAATTAATGTTGTCAAGTATCGTAATTTTTAATTCGTTTCATTCTGTTCATCACTCAGAAAGATATATGGATATAAAGATATTATCTAAAATATGAGTAATAAATATGAAATATGATTATGAGCCAAAGAGTGATTAGCTCTTTTTTAAAGATCTTTCTTTTCTATCACTCACTCACGAGCATAGATAATACACTATATACTGGCTCACGAGCTACACAACCCTAATGTCAATGTCAAACGTCAGCGCCTGTATCTTTCAAAAGTTCATGCTTGTTTTGTATAAGAGGTTAAAAGACTTGCTTAGTGAAAATACAAATATTAATTATATATACTCTATATGGGGATCGTGTTCAAATAATAAAAGTAGCACAGGAACATAAAGCTCAAAAATGGACTTATTCGTCGTAAACAGGTATTTAATATCAAAATTACAAAAAACACCAAAAATGATGTTTAATAAATTATGTTTATTATATTTTTCATTTATACTTTTAGATATAAGGGTCCAGAAGACGACACTGATTTAATCGAACAGGAAACAATTCATTTACAAAAATTGAAACAAAAAATAGAAGAAAGGAAAAAAGCCAACAAAGCTCCTAAAACTTCAGATGTCATTACTTTAATATCAGATCCGTCGCCAAAAACATTGCAAAATAAACATGATACGTCCAATATCGAAGCAATGGAAATTGAGGATTCTAACACAGAAAAAAATGATAATAACGTCGAACAACAAACAACTATGGTGAAACAAAAACCATCATTGGAATTCAAAGTTTTAGGATGTAAAGACTTTGATAAAAAAACTAAGGTAATATTGATATGCTTATAAAAGTTATTACAAAAAATTCATAATGAATATATTGTATCTTTTACAGTTATTATATTGTTATTTTACATTCTGATATACTACATAGAATTAGACTTAGGGCCGGGTCTAGAATCGTGCCACCTTAAGGGGGGAGTTGGGTGGTGGGTGGAGGGGGTAGAGGGTGGTTAGTAGTTCCCCCTCCCGCAATCCCCACCTGTCGGAAACGTGTAATTTTTTTTTATTGAGTTTCGAAATTTATAACCTCAATAGTGCCTAATAAAAAACCTAATCTAACCTAGGACTTGCTTGTTCTATAGTTTGGAGCATATATTTATCTTTAATTGTAAAAGGCTTTGCCTACGAAGTCGGCAGAATCCTGCTTCGTGGAGTTCCTGTGTCTGTTTGTTAAAACAGTCTAGCCTAACCTAAACCAACCTACTGTTTCTGACAGGCAGGGATTTTGGCAGGAAGATTAACTATTAACCACCCACTATCCCCTCCACCACCCCAGTCTCCACCCATTAAGGTGGCACGATTCTAGACCTCTGCCTTAGACTTATTCTGTACACTAAAGAACACCTATATAATTAAGAGTACATCTATGCTTTGTGTACTAATCACAATGCACAGATGTACTCTTAATTATCTACAAATAGTAAAAGCATATCAAGTTATTTCACTCAGAATCATACATTTGTTTATTGATTGTTCTACTGAATTTATTTATAAAACTCATATTGCATCCTATTTTTAGGTGGAAAGAGTCTTGCCATACTGGCTTTCTCATCCATTTAGTATTTCAAAGAATCTTCAGACATTGACATGTAAAGTGGAAGATCAATCCTGGCTAAATAGCATTCTAAAAACTACTTTAGCAAGTGAGCATGTAACACATTTGTTTCCTGTCCAAGAACAAGTTATACCATTCATTCTCAAAGAACATCAATTCTCAAACTCGTTCTGGCCGAATGATGTGTGTGTATCAGCTCCTACAGGAAGTGGTAAAACATTATCTTTTGTTTTACCCATAATTCAGGTAACTAAAGATATTTACTTTCTGTCCAGTTGTCTGAAGTTCACTATAGTCAGTATACAAAATTAGAGGATTTTTTTTTTGATAAAGTTAAATTATGTCAATTACTGTTAAAAGGAATACAGGTTGAAAAAAAGCTAAATGCGCTCCACAAACACATATATAATCCAGGTTTTGTATTCATTTTTACTGTCCATAATTTTATTGTGTCGAACTTGGCTAAGGTATTTCATGAGTGAAACACAAGAACAATTTTTGAAGGTAAGTTCTATTAAAACCAAAAAGGTGTAGTTAAAAGGTTAAATAATTATAACAAATATTTTTGCAGGTGCTAATGAAAGAAATGGGACATCATATTCGGGCGTTAATAGTATTACCAGTCCAAGAACTAGCCATGCAAGTTGCAAAAGTGTTCAAAAAGTATTGCACAAACACTGGTTTGAAGGTTGCGCTGTTGAGTGGTTTAACGCCTCTTCATAAAGAACAACAACAAATCATGCGCTACAGTAAGTATACTGTTATTCTATAATTCTATATAATTGTATGCCTTGAATCCTCATTACATAAGGGGCTTTTTTGAATAAATGTAAACTTTCTTATTCATAAGACCATATTTACAAACTTTGTAAATATGTTTCAATGGTAAATGACAATAATAATTGATTTTATGTAGTAATTCAATGGTCTTGTTGTCTCAATAAAATGTAAGTATAGTATTTTAATTCCATAATTAAGATATGTTGTGTATGTTCCAGACGTATAGTTCAACACACAATTCTGTCTGCATTATTTGGGAGTTACAGCTTTTTTCATATAATATTATTTGTTTTTATATTTAACTTTATTGAATGTGTGGTAAATTTGGCATGTCTGATTAAATATCTTTATTGTTACAGCTGAGACACTGGGTTGGATTAGTGAGATGGACATCATAGTTTGCACAGCTGGAAGACTTGTTGAACATTTGCAAAATACTGAAGGGTTTTCACTAAAATATTTAAAATTCCTTGTGATTGATGAAGCTGATAGGATTATGGACAACATCCAGAATGATTGGCTTTATCACCTAGACAAACATATAAAGCAGGACAATCAGTCTGCCACAAACAGAATACCACATTTAAATTGGAATGGTATCAGCAGCCAAAAGGCACCACCACACAAATTACTGTTCTCTGCAACACTGTCGCCTGATCCGGAACTTTTAGAACAATGGGGATTATTTCAGCCAAAACTCTTCTCTGTTGCTCCAATTAATGATTTAGCAAATGATAAATATATCAAAAAATATACTACTCCCGATGAATTGCAAGAAAATATTTGTGTTTGCACCGAAGCTGAAGAGAAACCACTAGTTCTGTTCCATTTATTGACTGAAAAATTATGGAATAAAGTGCTGTGCTTCACTAACTCAGCTCAATCAGCACACAGATTGACTGTATTACTAAACACATGGAGTAAGAATAATCTAAAAGTAGCAGAATTGTCTGCAGCACTGGAGAGATCTAAACGAGAAGTGGTTTTGAAGAAATTTAAAGAGTCTGAAATTAATGTGTAAGTAAATAATTTAGCAACATACACTGATTCATTAATAGATTAAACCCCATTTATGTCCTACTGCTTGGCAAGGGTACTTCTTTCTAGGAACTTCGCATCAGTTATTGTTTGCTTTAAATGTTGTTGAAAAGTCAAGAGATAGCATGAAAGTAGTTGCTGCTACCTGTGAGCATTATTTTCTAATAAACCTCTAACTAGAGTACTTATCCCCTACATTCTTACAAGGAAAGCTCTCTTAAGCAAAAAACAGCAGTTCTAACACTACTTTTATGTCAGTAGTAGGTTTGTTCACTCTGTCACCTTTAATGGATTTTTTTTCAGAATTATAAGTACTGATGCTTTGGCCAGAGGGATAGACATACCAAATTGTAACTATGTTGTGTCATATGATCCACCTAGAAATATCAAGACATATATACACAGAGTCGGCAGAACTGGAAGGGCAGGAAATACAGGACATGCTGTAACAATTTTGATGCAACACCAAGTGCAAATGTTTAAGGTAATAATCATTTGTACATAAATTTAAAAATTATAAAAGGTATTCTAAGTATATAAGTAGTTAAATAAAAATTGCAATTAATTTATTTGTTTGCAGGAAATAATGCAATCTGGAGAAAAATCAGATTTACCTCAACTGGAAATACCTAACTACTTACTTGATCGCTTAACAAATGACTATAGATTTGCTATAAAGGAAACTAAAGATGTGATACATACAGAATTGAATGATAAAGTCAAAAAGTCAATTGAGATAAAAAGAGGATCAAAAAATAAACCACCGAAAAGAAAACGTACAAAATCCAAATAAAGGCAATAAATATATTGTATTATGAACAGAGAATATATGACTCTAAAACCAACAATATTTCTTTTGTCTTTATTACATAAATAAATCATAAATTATTTATTAATTTAACCAATATCAAATAAACCTACCTTCAACCAATATCAAATAAAGAACCATTGTGACTATAGTACATATTAGATATTATTTAAATGTCGGATTCACAAAGACTTATGAGTTCAACAGGCACACATTTATTGATGAATTTACATCTGAGAAGTTGTACATAATAAGTCTGTTTTTACCACTAACGGAGGTAAGGTCCTTTCTTTTTCTTGTTTTCGAGGATGAGACCTTCAAAGGTATCCGACGTCGTAGGAGGGATGCTGGATTATGTGAGATTTTTACCTTATTAAAACCCTTCCGTTGCCCCGTCGGGCTCTACCCAGATGAGAGGCTGGGCCTACCGCACCGTGTGGTCCTTAATACGATATGCGACGACACATACCACCTTTCTTCCCGGGCCGCGTGGTAGGACCGTTCAAGCTCCCACTCGCGCTGCCCGCAACCCCGAAAGCTCCTTTTGGGGATTAAAAGCATCATGCAGGTACTATACCATACCATAGCTATATTCTAATCCTGGAACTACGTGGACGAACGAGGATAAGAACCTAGTATGTATTTTATCAATGTAGGAAGCATTATTTAGCACATTATTTGTTGAAAAATATAAGTTTAAATCAAACTAACGTAAAATGTAGTTAATAGACTTTAACGGCAGTTAACGTTATGTAAAAAATTCTAAAAGAATAGTAATTAATATTAA
This sequence comes from Cecropterus confusis, assembly GCA_018251515.1. NCBI lineage: Eukaryota > Metazoa > Arthropoda > Insecta > Lepidoptera > Hesperiidae > Cecropterus > Cecropterus confusis. The sequence goes on along the minus strand of DWTU01000083.1, from coordinate 19,048 downwards.
CGCTTGTCGGGTTGTTGTTATGGATTGTTACAACATTGAAATCAATTCTGCCAGTTGTTTGGATTACAATTTGAAAGTTTTGTCTACTTCCATGATTGATTGTTTATTAAGTAGTAGGCCAGTTGAATTTTATGAAAGTAATACCCGACAATGTTTATTTTATTTGGAACAAAATTTAATCTAAATACAAGAAAATCCATAAATTATGAAATTAGTATTTTTGTTTACAACTTGAGTGACGTCATACCATTTAAAAAAGTGTCATTGGCCTATTAATTGGTAAAGCTTAGTTTCAACCTTAGAAAAATTTAGGTCTTAAGACTGTATTTTTTTCACAATTTTTCTGAAAGATTTCTATTTAGATCACAATTCTTATTAAAAATTATATCTTACTTATTCATATTATTTAAAATATAGACGCTCATGTATTTAGATTATTTCTAAAATATTTGTTATATTATCGGCAGTGTAGTATTGGTTACATTTGCCTAAACATATAACATTGGTGTCTATGGTAATATAACGGCAATAGCGACAGCAAAATTTGAAATACCGACTGTGAAAGAAATACAAAAAATATTAAACAGCTTTGCAAGCAAACATTTTTAAGATAAGTGAATAGTTTAACGATTTATATTAAAATTGTGTTACTCCCCAACAATATTAAAAGTACGCATCCAAAATGACAATAAAAGAAACACGTCTTAAAAAGTTAAACATTACAAGACCCAAAAGTGATATTGAAGCACCGTTTAGTTACCCAATGGTTGTATTATTCGAGGATAACAAAAATATCCGCATTGTGAACGTATTGGATAAGGATAATGCCTGCCATAACAAGACTTACTCCTTAGAAAAGGAAATTAAAAGTTATATTTTACACGATCAGATGTTATGGCTTGCTTTTGAATCATCAGAGCTTACAGTCATCGACGTCTTCAAGGGATTGCAGCTAAGAATAGTCATCAATAACTATGCCAATTACAAAATTCGCCGATTTGTTACGGATGGCAAGAATTTGTTCTTGATAAGTGAAAGTGGGGAACGGCTGGCTTCACCGTTTTCTCGTGAAAAATTAATTTCGAAATTCGATACTGGTGTAGCGGAAGAACTTGTCTCTTTGGAAAAATCTCATAATGCTCTAAGTAATTTCAACAAAGATGGTGCTGTATTCTCTAATGGACTGTACATGCGCCCGAAAGATTCAAATATAAGTGTAAAGTGCCCTATAACTGGTATTACAGATTTTATATCTTGCGAAAATGATGTGGAACACATTGTTCCATGGGGTGATATGACAGTTTTGGGCAATAAAACCCAATTGTGGATATTGAATTTAAAGGATTATGATGTCATTCACGAGTTTGACAAAGTTGGATCTCATTACTATCCATTGGATACCAATAGCAATGTTTTTTATTATTTGCTATGGGAAAATGATGAGGTAATTTATATGAAACATGTTTGCTTTGTTTATTCGATCTTCTTTTTTTGGTGATGGTCAGGGATCAGCTTCTTAAATCCCTCTATGTTAAAACACAGTTACTGATTACTTTCTTCTTATATCACCTTGTTTGAGCTCTTGTTATTTTAATCTTCATTTTATACTTTGAGAAAGAAATTTATTTAAATAATAATGAAACTTCTTTTCTTAATTTTGCTTGGGAAATAATTTTTCGAAGCTTGCACAAGGTGCTTGAAAATTCTCATATTATAAAAATGCATATTGAATCAGAGGTGCTAGCCTAGGATAACTTTCCACCACCAGTTTGAGAAGGCAGGCATAAGTAAAAATTTATATTAGCATTTATTTTATGTTTTCCTCATATTTTCTTTAATTTTCATTTGCAGGTGCACATATGCTGTGCTGTATCCTCACACTGTCAAGATCAGCAAAACTTCGATAGCACTATTATTTCTGCACCACCACTATCTACACAAGAGTCACTTAAGTTGCAGTTGAAGTCAATGGTCGAAGAAGCCATTCAAGCTATGAAACCGCAGGTTGAACAATTTCAAACTCTTTTCGACAGTATAACTGATTATACTTTCTTGATCAATATTGCAACTAAACTCTGTAAGCACAGTTTAACATATAAATCTTTATTGTATCAACTCCAAAAAAAAGTATTTACTACTGATGATAATAATCTCATGAAATTATTTTCCGATATTATGATAAAAATCGATTTATTAGAATATATATGTTTCAGAGGGAATAATTTGTATGCCGCTGTGAATTTATTTGATTTGAATTTTATCGAACTTTGTGTAACATTTCTATCCAAAAGTGATTTAGATTTGGCATCTATTTGCTGGCTAAAATATTCCGAAATGAAACTTGCCATCAAGCCTGATGATATTGTAAATATTTTAAATGCTATACCTGTAAATATTAAAATGGGAGGCTTAATAATTTGGTTCCGAAATTTCATCCCGCCACTTTTGGATGTTAACCCATTTTATATAGATTTATTTGTGAAGTGGACAACTGATAGAGTGTTGTTGTTAGAGCAATCCACTTACTGGCCAAAAATAGGTTTGAAATTTATTGAGGACATTGCTGGTGTTCTGGAAAAGTCACTAAAAACCATATCACTAAGACCGATTTCTATAGACGATTTAGATGTTCTTAAAGACCATATAAATTATGTGATGGAACTAAAAGAAAAACACAAAATTAATATGCTTCTGAGTGAACTGAGCTCTCAAAGCCCAATAGAAGTTGCACTTATCATGTTGCGTCGTTGCTATACTGAAGATCTTGAGATATTTTTACAAGGAAGTTTGCCTTATTATGCGTCTCGATACCAAATTGAATTGGATGACACTCTTCGCTCATTTATAGAAAGTGAAGCTGCTAGTAGTGGAGGATCTGTAGATGGTCAGAGATTACAAATATTGCTGAATGCTTTTCGCTCACCCAATAATAAACTTGAGTGTCTTCTTCAAGTTTTAAAAGTATTAGAGGTACCATGGAATGACACTGTACTCAAAATAGCCACTGATGCTGCAGCATCCGCTAATACAGATTTTACGGTAACAGATGGTGACCGCGCTATTGCTCAAGAAATTTATATGGAATTAAACTATGCCAGAATCAAAGTTATTTTAAAAAAATACAATTTTCCAATAACCTTTACTAATTACATCACAGTCATTCATAAAATAATAAACGCTCCAACTGTCGATTTACACGATTTGAAGGTAATTACTACTGTAGTGTCAGCATACTCCGATTACGCTCACCTGTTGTACATCGATAAATGCTTGCGAGATTGCGATACATGTGTTGCATTGGACTATTTTAAAAATTTACCCAATAGTAATAGAAAGGTACTGTTGCTGGCAATAGTAAACAAATACGAGCAAATCATTAACAGGAAAATAAAGGATCCTACTACCGAAAGGAATTATTTAGACTTGTTAAAGGGAATCCAATGTCTAGATGACAAAATTATCACAGAGATTGAAAATTTGTATCATTTGAAAAATTCATACAATATAACATTCAGTTTGAATAACATATGTAAGGAAAAAGTTCGCAACAACGAAGCAAATAATTGGGAACGGCAAGTTGGAACTACCGCCAGTTCTGGGCGAGGACGATGTGTAAATAAATTGTTACGCATAAACTTTTCTCGTGATTCAAGTCTATTAACGTTATTGCGTAAAATATCAACGAGCCCTGACGTACGTGATTTTGTTGAGCGTTTTGTAGTATCACATCAAGACAATTTTTCAATCTTATTGCAATTTAAAGATGGTGGCAACTCCTCCCTTTTATTAGAAGCTTGTAAAGTCATGTCACAATTAATATTCGGTTGCGCAGAAGAATATTTACATTACTTGATTGAGCGTTTAGCAATCCTAAATTGTTTCGTTAATTCAAATATAACGATGACGAATCTATCCGTGGTATGGAAATTTCACTACCTATTTCTACCTATGTCATCAGTACCTGCATTGAATGATTTGATTGATTTTTACGTAAATATTAAAAGTATGGAAATATGCAATATTTCAAATAAAAGCGATTTCATTCCGATTCGAATGGCAGGTAATATAATGTCTCGAAGTATTAAAAATAATTCTAATTTATCCGATGATTTCTTTAAGATGAGAAACAGAATATGTAGAAAACTTTTACCTAAAGTTGTTGCCGCACAAGAACTTGATCACATTCTTTTCACCAGTGTACTTTTAACGCTTTGCGATGAAGAAACAAATGATAACTCATGGATTTTGGATATATTACGAGGGCAATCAGATTCATTAAATCCAGTTGTCATGCATTATCTCTCTTCACCATTGATTCGACGTACTTTTGATTTGTACAGCCTCATTCCGGGCAGTAACATGTCTTATCCACCACAATACGTTCTCAAAAATAAATTCAATATTAACCTAGCTGACATAGCATTACCTGAGAACACAGAAGAAACATGGGATGTGAAAATTTTATTATTTTATATTTTAAGACACTTCCCAAATACCTCATTTCAACGACTCTCAGATCTATGTCACACATTAAATGTATCATTAAACTATGGATTGTCCTTACTATTGATTTCAATATTAAGTAACTTCGATTTGAAATACAAAATAAATGTAGATAACTTAGGATGTCGTCAAATTTTGCTGGAAAACGATGAAAATCAATTATTGTCCACGTGTTTAACAGTTTGGGAAGGTATTAAAAATAAAGATTTTATAAAAGACATACTTGGTGATTTTTGGAAGAATGGTGAAGTAACATTACACGGATGTTTAGTTTCGATAAACCCATATCATTACGAAGTATATTTGTGCATATATTATTTAATATTTAACTCATCGCCAGAATTACGAAATACGAAAGAATATTTCTTGTTAAACTTTTTAAAAGATTATAAAAGAAAAAGCACTCCAAGGCAATATGAGTTTGAACTATTTTCGGTAAAGGGTATGTTTCCTGAAATAGGCCACTATCGCCTACCATTTCATCTATTTATGAGAGACGATATGTGGTCCAATTTAAAGTCTGAAATAACATTGGAAACATATGAATATTGGCTACCTGTTGTTCCTTTATTGTCACTCGATAGTGATTTGCAGACTGCCAAAGATATGATATGCAGTAATGCTGTGAAACAAACGATGACTTCTCGTAAACGCCAAGATTCTACAGAGTTAGATCCAAAAGAACGGGAACCATGGCGCTTAATATCACGAGAAGAACCCCTATTGCGGACGGCGCATCGCTGTGTAAAACATATCGCAAATATGGAATGGGCTGGTGCATGTTTATTTTACGTGTTACAAGGCTGCGCTCGTGGTGCCGATCAAGTTGCTGCGGCCCAGCTATGTTATCAGTTTTCACAACGTTGGGCTTCGGTTCAACCAGGGAATCGAGCTGTTCAACAAATGGCACGTCTACATTCCTCTTTATCGACACGTCATGCTCTGCATAAAATAGATTGGGCTCGTGAAGAATTAATTCGTCTGTCTACTGAACCTGCACAACTGATACAAGCCCTATACCTTCATCCTCAGTTTGTTGACAAAGTAACACGGCATGATGTTAATAGAGCAGCAAACGAAATAGCCGACAAAAATAACGTCAATATAAGTTCGATCAGAATACAAATTCTTGAAAGTATTCTAGATAAAACTACAAAAGAAAATAAACATTCGGTTGGCCTAGACACGAAGGACTTGATAACTGCCAAATATATATTAAAAGCAACTTGTCCGAAAATGGGAGCTATTTATCTATCTCGAATAGCATTTGACGATGATAGTGACTTTAATAAATGTAAAAAGTTAAGAGCTCTGCAGTGTTTAATGAGCGTGATAGAGCCTGAAACTGCTGTGAAAGTTACTAACCGAGAAAGAGAGGCACTTTGGGTTTCACTTTTGGACTTGCTTTTTATTGTTAATCTTGAGAAAATTGATATGCCTTGGATAGTAGCTACATTTTTGCAAGATAAAATTCTTGCAATCAACCAGTTGATTCAAGTCAATAATATTAATGTGGAAGGATTAAAAGTAGCCGCTAAATTGGCCCATATGTATGGTAATATAAAAGTTATACGTGACCTTATACCGCGTTTGTTGCGTACTGCATTATATGAGGAAATGATTCCATTACTACTACAACTACTTTATCCGATTGATAACGTCATATGTACAGCTTGGCGCGCAATAATCTTAACCCCATTCCAACGAGCTGATTACCCTATAACAGAACGCCAAAAGGCTAAGTGTCTTTCCGCTTTAAATCTATTACCAGTTTGCCCGGTGATAAACGACGAAGATTTGATTGAGATTTGGAAAAATTGCGTCAGGTGTAAATGTTATGGTTTAGGTTGTTTAGTCCTCCCTTATATAACGGCACAAAGGAGACAGTCGCTAACGGAACTCTATAAAATAGATAAAAGAAATTTGATAATAAGTTTGAAAAACTTGCAAACAGATACGTATTTGACATCGGGTGCTATGTATGTTCTAGAAAATATGAGTCAAAAAGTTTATAGATAATTTTTATTTATATTGGTTACATTTATAGACATAAGATATTTTAAAAGATGATGGCAAACTTGATTGTACATTAAATGCAATCTAGTGTGAGATCAATTTTAATAATGTATTTGACAATGATGAAATATTGCAGGTGTCAGTATTTAATTACTTTAAGATAAATCCATGTCCTCATAATTATAAGTATTATGTTATAATCTTTTAATATTATGGTAACTAATATAGAATATGCATCACTAATTTCCATTCCTGTAAATTGATTTATTAAATATATACAGCTCTTAGTGAATTTTACATAATAAACCTCAAAAATATTACTGCAAGTTTGTTTTATAAATGAAATATTTCATCCCCAATTGTATTGTTAATGAAGTACAAATGCAAATAAACTACAGATATCTACAAATAACAGGATTAAAAATTTAATTATCAATGAAAATATTCAATTTCTTAAATAAGGATTACAGGTATACTCTAAAGAACGAATGTATGATATTGATGGTGCCGCCATTTCAAATAATGGAGCATATATACCATGGCTACGGGCTAATTGCTCAGGAGTTTCATTGGATTTATTAGGCTTCCTTACAATATACACAATATCATCCCTGAGTAGCAAAATAAGTAATGTGGATTTACTGTGACTTATTGCTGCAGCAAGATGCAGTGGGGTCTGATCTGTAAAAAAAATAGTTAACATAAATATATATATCAAGGTTCCATTCCTGGTTGAAGTTACATTTTTATTGGTGTTCATGTGACGATACAACTTTACCAAAAGAAACAAAAGTTCAAGCCAGAACTAACAAAGGGTTAACAGCAGCTTTTGGCGTTTTTCAATAGATGGCATAGGAATTCAATATTTTTAAATGTTTTTATTACTACTATTTATTATTTATCTACTCATTATTTTTGAAATGAGAAGTGCGTCACGGTGCACTCGGAAATTTCAGTCTCATCATTTTTTGAACCATAAAACATATTCCCAATTTTCATTAAATAGTACAAACCACTTTTTGATGTTAATGTTAATTGCGAAGGATAGGGAAACATATATTATGATATATACCATCATCTGTTGTCAACATATGGAATTATGAATTAACTTGTTGTATACCTAAATGAAAACATAAAATGCAAATAAACTGTGACCTTGCTTCTTTTATTTATTATGTCAATGAAATATAACTTCTGGCAGGCTTAATATGATGGTTTGGTTATTCAGTTAAATGTAACCCATAAAAATTTGTATGTCACCCTCATATGAAAGACATCACTTCCCCTGGGGACGTAAGTGATGTAGAATATAGGGCAATGTCCACTACACCATTTATACTATGTTTTATCCACCTCAAATAGAGTTGCAAACACCAACTTAAATTTAATATAACACCTATTTTACTTTTCACATATATATTCACTCCACATTCGATGAGTTTACATCATAAGGTATGTAAAATTTATGACATGAAATGTTTTTAGTTGAGAAAATAATTTACCTCCATCTGAAAGTGCCTTTGGATCAGCACCTGCAGCTAATAATCTTGCAGCAGCCCCATAGTTATTCCAATTGCAAGCAGAGTGCAAAGGAGTCCAGCCAAGTTCAGTGACTTTTTTCACATTGGCACCGATGCTAAGCAGGTATGATATAACTGACACATGATTGCTGTATGCAGCTCGGTGTAGAGGTGTGTACCCATCACCATCTGTAGCATGCACCAGACCTGGCTGTGCAGTCAAAAGCTCCTTTAGAACATCTAGCTCATTGTGTTCAGCAGCCCAGAGCACATGATCGATTGGATTAGCTGAAACCATTAAAACTGGTAAAGTAATGCCGACTAACGAAACTAATACCAAAGTGCAATGCTTTATGGAAATAACAAAATTGTGTTCGCATTCTGGGGAGTTCCTTGAAGTGAGCTGTTATTAAAGGGACATATCAAGTATGTTTTTTCTTTTTGTAGTAATCGTCACTTTTGATTCTTTTGCATACAGACTGAACTATTAGGGGTAGTTAAAAGTATTTAACTCAATTTGCTGAAATTTTGAGCTAAATCTCTTTCGTTGTTACAGTGCAATATTTTTTACAAATATACGTATTAAAAAGTTTTTTAAATTATGTCATTTGAATATGAATCAATAATATTGAATAGTGGCACTGTGTACTTTATAATAAAGTCGTATTTCTTTTTGCCATCCCTGCTTACAAATGAAAAATATATATCTACATAAAAAGTGCAACATTTAATTTAAATACAAACCTTTTGGATCTTTTACAAGTTGTACATCTTGGTCGGCATCGTCCCATCCAGACACAAACATGCCTGAAGTTTGGGGATTTGCTTTACGTTGTTTTATTTCATCCGCGATTTCTTTATAATCCTTTGCATATTGTTCTTCTTCAGAATCTGACATTTTTATGTAGTTTATTTAGCAGTACCTTCAATTAAACAGTCAGTGTATTACAATTTTATAGTTTTATTCGGCTTATTTACATCAATCTCTTAGAAAAAAATCTTGAGAGAAAGAAATTCTACACCCGCAAAAAATCCGATTCAATTTTTATACTACCCAATATCTTCTTAAATCTTCATCAAATCAAAAGTCAATTTTTGAAGTTGTCATTCGTCAATTCGTCATTCAGTTTCCAGAATAAATATAAAAATACTATAATAAATAAATATTTTCATTGTAATATATCATCAAATTTGTATAACTATATATATTTTGAATTTATTGCGTAAAACTCTTTGATTATTTTACAAATAAAAAGGTTTTTTTTAAGATTAGGTACAAAATTTAAGTTGATAACCGAATTCATTGACATATTATTAATATCGAAAATAAATAATCCGTAGCCGTTTCGGACTCACAAGTTTCAACAAATTAAACTCACCCAACTTTTGATATTGGTTGCGTATTCAAGATAAAAAAGTGTGTAAATAGCTCTCTCTAGTAATAATCTCTTTTTAGCGCACTTGTACATTGACAAGAGATGTTCCTATATCATACTACACTACAAGACTACAAGACTACAAGTTATTGCTATTATTCGATGCTTGTTATGTCGAGGTTTTTAGCTTTAGGAGTAACAAAAATAAATATTAAAGTGAATTTCTAAAACCAATGTATGTAAATTAATATCGATATATTTAGATTGTTAAGTTCAAGTTCTATAATGTATAATATTGTATGTTGAAAATAGTGAAATTATGAATTACGATGATTATATTAGTATTCAATACAGCGACATGATTGAATAAGGCTAATGTACAAATATGGTCCCGGTCTCAATATGAGCAGAAACACGCAAATTATAGTCCGTTATAGTAAACATTGTTCATATTAATTAGAGTTAGTATTACTGTGATGCTTTACTGTGTTGTGACTAAAATAACATATACGTATACTCTAATATTTATGTAAAAATATATATTATTATGACCTATTTATGATATAGTTAAGTTTATCAATGCTTTATTTAAAAATATCAAATATCAATGTTATATTTATATTTCCATGTGAATTTATTTTACAATGAATTCTACCTGACAACACCAAACTGTCGGCCATGATTTGATTGATACTATTTTCAACATGGCGGCCAGCCTAGTTGTTCAGAGTGTGTGTGTGTGAAAGTGCAGTGAAATTATGAATAATATCAAATGTTTTAGTGATAATTTTAGTGTTTAAGTGAAAAGTGTGTGCATTAATGCAGTGGTTATCCTATAATGGCTTTGGATTTACGCTTGCACTCTCCTGCAGGCGCGGAACCTGTTGTTTATACATGGCCCCTCACATCGGGTCATGGCTCGGTAAGAAAATCATATTATGAAACTATGCGTTTGATGCTACAAAACTGCAAGTTACGATATTTAATGGAGGCATTGTAGAGAGCATAAAACTTAAAACCAAAATAGAACTTGATATAAGTGCTGTCAATACATTCATTCATGTGTATAGATGGATATAGATGTTATGCGTAAAGTAAAACTGGGGAAATAGCTTTAGGTTATTCGTTTGACAATGTTATTTAACTTGCGCGTTGGTACTGAAAACCAGAACGCAAACGATATCACGAGATAACTTTATTTTAGTCTCGCATCACATGGATTTTGTAGTGCAGAGTGTATTGACCTCGTGTTTTGTCAAGGTGTCGGCTTTTTTTTAGATATGTACACACTGTTGCGTAGTCTTCACTTCGTACTTTTCTATTTACATTTTATGCGTAGACTGTTAAATATACACTAGAAGTAGTTTAAACAAAATGAGCCATTATCATGAAATGGGTACAGATAATATCGATTTTTGTATGTATTTGTAAATAAAGCTCAGCAATTAATTCGAACTATTCTATTCTTGACCAAAACAAAACTAGCCAATTTAAAAATAACACATGTACTAGATCATTAACTGCTTTCAAATGAATAAAATGCTTTTAAATACAAAGTTATGCTAATGTGTAAGACAACCTGTCACATTATGTAGATTATATTTATGAAAGTTTATATGATTAGGAAAAAGATATGTGAACTAATGTTTTAACTTTTTAATCTAGCTGACTTGTTTGTCTTTGTGTTATATAAAATTATAGATAATATCATTGCTTACATTTTTTTACCTATGATATTTATTTCTTTAATGTTTATGAATCTTAATATTTTTTTCATTAAATTTAATGGCTTCTCTATATAGTCTGAGATTATTTAAAATTCATAATTATCAGCTATTTAAAAGTAAACAATAAACACATTGTACAAGTTTAAATGAACGAACTGCATATGAATAATATCAACAAACATATTTTTGTCAAATTGTCTTGTTTACCTACTTAAAATGGCAATAAGTGGAATTGCATGTATTGAAACATTCCACGGTAATTAAATTGGGATGGATGAGCTCAATAATATTGTACAACATCTGAGATTAAGTACAGTGCAATTTTACCAAATGTGTGAATAAAATGCCAGAACTAAATATCCATCTTCAGACATGGACTTTGAGTTATATTTCTTAATGTATAATAACTATAATTTTATTAAACTAACTTAACTTAATTACTTAAATAATCTTTGAGCATATTACTTATCAACATGGGTATTATGTTGGTTTATTGTTGACAACAATGTGTGTATTATTTGTTAACAAAATATATAACTACTAGTTCATATAGTTTTCTCATTTAATCAAGCTTCTCATTGCTGACAAAGACTGCCATGAATTGTTTTCATGCAATAAAAGCTATTTGGAAAAATATGTGATGATGGAAAATATGTAATCTAAATATTTCTTAATATTATTGCACAAGACACAGGAAGGACTCATGGGAATCATTTTAAGGAATGCAGCTGATTAAATTTGTCCTACCCGTCTGTTTCTTTGATCAGTGGTCAAATCTATCTCTTGGACATTATTATCAGTATCTTTGCATATACATTAAATTTGGAAAGTAGGTTTTGAACTGAATTGCATTAGTAAAGGAAAAAAGCTAATGGTAGTATTTCTACATGAATTGTTTACACTTTAGTTAGTGTGAACAGTGCTTCAAAAATCATAAAAAGTATTTAAACTCCCTAAGCTACAATTTTTAACTACAGATGCATATAATATTATAGTAGTAGGACAAGAAATCACTTCTACCTGAATTAGTGCACATATGATTATATTATATCTGTGTAGTAATTTTTCACAACATAATTAGCATTAGAAAGTAGTTCTTTTAAGGAAAGCTATAAAATAGAAACTGAATTTCACGGATAATAAAATACATTAACACACTGTACATAGTATTTATTTAAATAAACAAAATTTCTATTTTTTTAAATTATTTTTACAGACAATTATTTCAACTAATAAAATAGACAATTAAGAGTTGGATAGTTGGATAATTAATAAAATGTTATTTTTATGCAAGATATATTTGATGTCCAGCAGAGTGACAACTGCTCTCTCAAAAAACGTCTGAATGAAATGTGTTTGCATGCTGCCTGTGCTCTTTCATACAATTGATTGCCGTTTCTTACATAGATGATTGATCAAGTATTATAACCTCTTATCTAACAATATTGTAATATTATGTACATAAATGGTATTAAAGTACACAATAGAGTTAAAAGTGTCAATCTATAGTGTGACTATTCAAAAATAACCCTTTTTTATGGTTGCATGGGCATACATTTTGTTGATTATATTCAAAGGTATTTTCAATTATTTTTCTATTACAGGACAAACACGACGGAGCCTTGGAAATAGTAGAAACAATAAGGTATGGGAATATTTCATTGGACGTTTTGTTATAACAAAGTTGAGACAATTTAATAATTATCTATGTATATATTGAGATAAAACTTGCTTTAGTATGGTAAAATCACTTTCAGGCAATTTAGGGTTAACCTTAATTAATGAATTGATTAATTTCATCTGTTTTAATGGATGTTGCCTATAATGCCTAAATAGAAATTAAACTGGATGTCAGATGGATAGTACTCAATTTTAATAGATTCTATTTTATTTTTGGTAGCATATATGATTCACAAATAGTTTTTATATGTATTTTTGTTTGTGTATTAATTTTTAATTCAGTTGAAAAAACACATATTACAGGGAAAATGGGGTTTAATTGTCTAAGATGCATTTTAAAGCAAAGCCCAATTTTTTTTTACAGAGACATCATGAGTTTTTTACACAGTCAGTAATATAAACGATCAATGTTTTATTTTATTTAGTTAAATATGATACACTATGATAAATCTCACATTCATAAAGAGAAAAATATGTTCATTAATTAATATATAAATGACAGATCGGTATCGGATCGATACAGATGCATCCTTTTTCATTTCTGATTGCTGTGATTATAATGTCTATAGATTGCTATTAGTCAAATACTTGGGGCATTCCCTGTGACTAAGCTTTGTCAATATAAATTGAATATATATTTGAAAATAAACAAAAATTGTATGTATGCAGTACATTAAACTGAAGACATATGACAGAATTTATAGGAAGGTGGTCTTTGTTTGATTTAATTCTCATTGTAAAGGTACCAAAAATTTTTCTTTAGCACTTGTATGCAAGTGCATACATAAATAAGAAGCAAGTGTGACTATGCTACTAATATATATATATATATATATATAGTGGATGTTTAATATTAATTTAGTAGCATAGCAGCACTCTCTTCATTATTTTCTCTATGTGGCATTTAAAGAGTTTTGCTTTCATAAAAATTTTAAGAATCCTTATTAAAATCAATTAAGTTTTGAGACAAATTATATTTTTGATTATACAACAATATTTTTTCTTCTATTAAAAATAATCTGCAAAAAAAGAAACTTATCGGTTTTATAAATTATTTTATATATTTTTTTAACCTATTTTATATAAAGATCATGCAATCTGATCTGAGACTATATAACTGACTATAATCAACAACAATTTCTGTTTATTAAAACTTATATTTTATTTACAACATAAATTAAAAAAATCAATGTTACCTACATTATTTTTTTCAATACATACCTATCTTAAATTTTATCTACTTGAATAGGATTTATTCAATCAAAACAATTCTATTGGTAACTTTTGAAACACAATTTTTAGCGTCAACAGCTATCTGTTTTATCAAAGTTTAATAAGCGTGTGGTCTACTATCGATTCCGTGACTATATTGTAGTTATTATACATATGTATAATGAGAAGGACGTAGGGGCGACGACCGATCGAAACAATTTCGCGCGTAGTGATGAGTAGGTACTGGTAATGTTGCCCTACTGCCCGACCTGTCATGAAAACATTATAGGTAACGCACTTGCGTAATTACCTACATTCGATGTAGGAAAGAACTCGTTTCAGTAGCCAGAAAAATGAATTGTAAATCAAAAAAGGATATCAAAAAAAGTTTTAAATATAAATCTTTTTGCGCGTATAGCCCGATACAAATGCTTTTTTGTACATTTATATAAAAATTAAGTATATTGCGCGAAATTCTGTGTTACGTAAACTTAATAAAAATTTAATGTGAATATAAATAACGAATGACATTCTACAGTAAAATGTATCGTTATTCGACTTAGCCGGTTCGTTCACTTTAGTTGTTCGTGTGAGTAGCGCGCAAAACGCCTTTTTTCTTTGTCTTAATACACTTATTACGAATAGAGTCAATAAAATCTGAAGGTTTATTTTGTTGTGTCGCTGAGTAATTTCGTTCAGGGTCACGAGGTTATCACGTCCTATTATTGGAATCTTGAAGGTTAACAGACAGTCGTTTTAGAGAAAAATATTATCTTACTAAATCTAGATCAAGGTAAAACCGACTCATAACGAATGCGGAAATTGAACGTGACAAAATAAATTATAAATTAATGCTTGCAAATTTAACTAATATGTTGCTATACTATAACTTATAATTTTAATCATGGCCGGATATTGTTGTTTTATAGAACTATAATCAAAGAAACTATTTTTGCAGTTTTACAAACATAATTTTATTTTATTTATTACAATTTTATTTAGCAGTATAGATAAAAAAAAAATATTTCTCTTCGCTTAGGATTCGTCGATTATGTATTCCATTCAATATTCATGTATTCCTTATGTAGGATTGATTGATTGGATGCGTTAAATACTACAAAACAGGTGACCGTTGTGATGCTCCACGACGGAAATAAGTAAAAAACTAGTTTGGCAAGTTGACCCGATCCGTTGAGCGGTCGGGATATCGGCCCGGGGCAGGGCGGCCACTGCGACCTCTCCGCGACCGGACGCGCGCGCTCTTCCTTTGTGACCTTGGGAGTCCGCGATTATGGAATGCCATAGTTATGATATTTGTTGGATCATATCACACCCCGTTTGAGCCGGTCATTATCGTGTTTCTATATGTTACAAAGTGTATTAAAAACAACTAGTTCAGCCAGATAAAAATACGAAATACCGAATTTAAATCAGTTCTCGTATAAATGTAAATAGAAAAGTATGTATCTTTCTGTTCACACGAATATAGAAGTGTTGAAGATTACGACCTGTTTACTAGTCCTAGAGCTCAGTAGAAATCATGAAAATATACAATAACACTACTATTTGCGGCATATGCGGAATATGATATATATTATGTAGTTGTAGTTGTTGTCGCTAAAATAGTCGTAGTTAGGTATATTCTGTGAATCGTTTTACAATAGTGTATTGAAATTACAAGACGTAAGCGTGTAAGGTATCATAGTCCGGCCGCTTAGAGAATGCTATCTTAAAGTTTGTAACTCACGAGTCAGCTGAATATGATTAGAATGGGAATAGTTTACTTTGTATTTATTTTACAAAAATCACCTATTGATATAACATTTTATAATTGTTTTAATTCTGATTCATGATTATATTGTTCAATTCGTATTAATTTTACTTAGACGCGAGATGTTCTCAATTATTGTTATTTGAGATATTGGTAAAGTTGCTAATTACATTTTTATTTGTACGGCAAATAAACGATATTTTATTCTGAAATTCTTCGCCATTTCGAAGTTGTGTGGTAAAATAAATAGTAGAGATAACAAAATGCCTTTATTAAAATCATTAGTTTGTGAGCGTGTAGGGTGACAAAATATTAGAAATAGCATTTGAATAACAATATAATATTATCGTTTAATTTGATAATATTGGTATTATTGGTAGCAACAAATTTGTATCTTACGGCCCCTTTTTTTGAAATTTTTGAATTAATATAAAACATATTATGTTATTTTTGGAATAAAAAAAATATACGGATTTCTTTGCAGTCCGACACCCAGTCAACCTCTTATTCTATTCTCGTTGTTTAATTAATCTTATTCTAATTTGTTTATAATAAATATAACGATAGACATAGAAATGGATAAAAAATGGCGTCGCACACATGTACCTACATGAAAGAGAAAGTGACGCAGTGATAGCCCTCTGTCGGCACGTCAATCAAAAAGTAGTAGAAATTTTCGTAGTTCTACTGCGGAGGCAACTTCACCACAACTTTTTCTACTTTACAACAGTAGGCACCTAGTGTTAAGCACTGTATTCTATTTTGAAGAGTAGGGTATGACGGTCGATCTCAGTTAAGGCTCTAATCGTATTTTTTAAGTGTTTATAAATGTCTAAGATGCCAATCCAAACCAGAATTAGCTGTGTTATAAAGATCTTGATTCTATTTGAACGGTATTGAATGCGGGACCCATTACATGGAGAATATCCCGGTATAGTAATCACCCTCACATCGAACATTAATTAATATTAATAGTTCTATTAAAGTATTCTTTATACTATTATTCTATAACGTATTTTTTTAATATTATAGGTAACCTACAATTTCATTCAGAAACATTTGTAAAGCAGCTTTGATACGATGTAGGTCTAGAGAACAATTTAATTTTAAGAATAAATCCTTTGTACGGAAACTCGCTGTATATAAATTGTAACCGCTTATTTAACTCCCACATTACATAAATGACCCGCACCGCAAAACGCATGGGTTCGACAAACCGTCCGTCTACAGGTGCCCGAGATACATAGATGTTACTATCGACGACACCTGCCGCCAACTGCACAAAGTTTAATGAAATAAAGCGTTCTTAGTAGGGTGCCCGGCTGCTCCCTAACAGGTGCGTCACACATAATGTGTCGGAGCCTATTCAGATTGCCACTACATAAAGTTAAACGCTCCGTCTTACTTTAACGTGTTTGATTGCTTTTTTGTCAGTGCACGTTGCAAAAATTTTGCAATACTTTGAAGTAGTTTTAAATAAACACCTCCGTTATTAGGTACATAGAACTAACGTCGCGGTTAACGGTTCGCGGTAATCCTTATACACAATTTAGATATTATCGAATAAATGCAAACCAGATGCAACGAATAAAAAAAAACGAGAAATGACACGGCCTGAAAAGTTGATCGCAAAATTACATACCCTGTAACCAATGGGCCAGCATTGATCTGTTGCAAGGTCGCTAAATAGCCATATTTAGCCAATATTGTGATTCATAGGTACATCAATATCAAATATTTTACATTTACATCAATATAGTACCCCATACATAATTATACAATCAAAATATATTGAATTATTATAGTCTGGCCGCTAGAAGAATGCATTCCTGACAGGTAGAAATTACAAATAAAATGTTTAAAGATTTTTACCGTACAAACTAATATGCATATATGCAATAATCACAATTTAATCTCTACAAATAAAAAAAATGAAGTGTCGGTTAGTGGGTGATAGTAAATCGGTCTCGTATTGTGTTCCTCATTCTGTTCTTTCTTCGATCCAGCTGTCATTTAAATTGACTGTTTCTGGCTTGTCATACTGACTTCGGCACTAAATTGGCTTCGTTTGCATTTCTCATTGTTTTGTCGTGCATAATAATGCTGAAGTACCGAATCGCAGATTTTCGATTTCTAATATTGATTTATCGAGGTAGAGGTTCATTGTGTACACAACCTATATGCTTAAAATCCCACGCGGAAGAGCAGAGCTCAGTGTGTCATATCTGCATGTCGTCACGTGCAAGCGCTGCAATACCGCGCGTGAACGCGTGGTCAGTGAGTAGGATCCTGCGTTTTTCCGTATAAAGTGAGGTACAAGTTCTAACAATGCTAAGAAATGCACTACCGCACTTCCGAGCAGGGACCTGTGATAATAAATAGAATATTTTTATATGTAACCTGATGTAAGCGTTAACCTGACAGAATCTGATGATGAGCTATCCGATGGGGATTAGTCATGGTCGTCTTTGTATATTTATTCATAAAACTAAAAGATTATCAAATTCAGCTTCGACTTTGAAGAAGAGATTTTTTGCACTTTTGGATGATTTCATGTCATCTTAGAAACATCTCGAGAGGAAGACCGTAGTGCACTTGCGTTGCACGTTAGAGCCAAAATCTTATACCGTATACCGAATTGTGAGGGACCATTAGGGAATCACACTCTTTGGCGAGTGGTACGATGGATGAAGCATGACGTTGGCACCATATTAAAATGGCATCTTGAATCACTCATCATAGTAGTAGCCGGTAGAACACGCAATGCCTGTCCGTACGAGCCTGTGTCCCGCTGCAGGCATAACGATTCTAACCGAATGGAGGTCCTTGGATCTTTGATTTAGTCGTTGTGATTTCGACCACACGTATTTTTGCACGAAGTCAAATAGATTAAGTTGGAATTGGGGCGTCCCTGACCGGAGATGCGTGAAGCTATAGGGACTCACCTGAGCTCTATAAACTAAAAGTTACCTCGCAGTGAAATACTACTTGCCTCTGTTCAAAAAGATGCCACCAAGCTGGTCTATTTTTCAAATGATCCCGTTGTTGGATAATCACTGTTAGTAAATTCTTACTTCTTTACGCGATAAGCGAAACAATCTCCTTGTGAGGTGTAATTTTAACAGTTCGATTCCATTACTAGTTTTTTTTTTATAGTATGGTAGTATCAAACGAGCATACAGCCCACGTGATGGTAAGTGGCTACTGCCGCCCATAGACATCTGTAATCAACCCTAGGTAAGA
>DWTU01000082.1:0-24299 GCA_018251515.1 Cecropterus confusis | reverse complement strand
AGTGTTTACCTATACGTCTTTGTGTCCATGACACCCACGACACAGGAGAAAATCCTAGTAGTAGGGTTATGAGTGTAGAAAACACAATTATATTATGTTAATGTTTATTGATGATGAGTTTAATATCTATCCATTTATCAGGTTCCCTTTTGAAGTCCAGTGCTGGATATAGGCCTCACCCTAATGAGGGGGTTTGCCTGTCTTGCATGCGTGTTAGTGTCCGCACTGGGTGTTGATGGTACACAAGGAGAAACAACTACCCATCTACTAGATTTTGTCTCTTAGCTGCCTCCTACGACATCCTCAGAAAGGAGAGTTGTCCTTCAAGACCGACGCCACTAATTCGCCTCGTTAGTATGAGCCACTATAGTAGAGTGGATATTTTTTAAGTCAGTAGATCCCAGTCGATTGAGCTGTAATTATGTATACACGTATAGTTTGGGTGACAATGTATTTCGCTTTGTGACATCATTCTAAATTCAATATGGATGACGCCCCAAGATGGCGGACCTATTATTATTATGGCGCCTCCGCGATATGAGTTTTAAATGAAACGAATTTGCTGAGAGGAATAAGATATAATGTTGCTAAAAAGCTTGTTAAAACTTTTTTGATATATTTTTTAGTTTCTTTGACAGACTTTCCATGTTTCACTACTTGAAGTTGGAATCTTAAGACTTCTTTCGTCAAAGCTGTGAAGAAATTAATATTCTACCCATTTTAAGGCAAGAAAGGACGACATGTATTTTTTTTGTAATACTTATTGTCACACATTGGATTGATGTTGCATCTTAGGACCTCGGTTTGAACCGGTACTATTCCTCAAATCTTCCCGATTATATTTAAAGTAATTTTGCTTACGATCTTGCATATCACGAAAAAAAAAAAGCAAAATTTTTATATTCATGCTAAATCACCTGTGAACAACAAACACTAACCTGCGTAACATCTAACAGGGACAGATTTCAGGGTCTAAATAGTAGATATATTACGCTTGTTAAATCCAATTTACTATTCTAGTCACAGAATACTTATAACCGCTGCGATATATCGTGGATAACAACGTAATATATCGTTAAATAAGGACCATACGTTGTATTGTTACGTCTAACGTAAAGTTTCAAACAACTGCTATTAATATAATTTGTAACCACAAATCAAACATGATAGCCAAATTGTCAAATTCAACCGCATCTGACAATGGCTCGTTATAAATGGTCGACAGCACGCACCTAATGTAATCCTAAATCGTACCGTAATTGGTTTAATAATATACAAGCATCGCTGCCCGGAGTTGCTCTTCTCTAGTCTGCTTCTTAATTAGATTTTAATAATGTTGAAGTAGGAAACAAGCATGCAGTCCATTTGATGGTACGTGGCCACTGCTGCTCGTGGACCACTAAATTCATCAATTGTAAAGACACAATACAATTTTAAGTTAAAGATACAAATATAATCTGAAAAGAGGTTAATGGCCTTTAAATATATTTTTTTATTATTTTAAGCGCATTCATTAAGCAGATAAAAACAAAAAGCATTGTTAATTTTTACGACGACCCGCGTGGCTGAGCGGTCACCATACCGACACGCAGTGGGTTCCGGGTTCGATCCCCGGCCAGACAGACACCTGAATGATGAATTTAGATTTCTGTTCTGGGTCTGGGTGTTTGTGTACTCGTCTTTGTGTGTCCATGGCACCCACGATACAGGAGAAAATCCTAGTGTGGGGCTATGAGTGTAGGAAGCGTCTAGGAAGCGTTTATGTAGAAAGCGTTGATCCCTGAGCACCCAATTAAGTGTTGATTTTGAAACTAGTAATGAAAGTTTAGTTGAAAATCCGTTGATTTTTAAAGAAGTACTATCAAATGTAATATGAAGCTTGCTAGTTAGAAAAAATAAAATACGTCCTGTTTCAGTGCTTACTCAGTATTGAACTCCTAAGAGAATACAATAGGGGTTGAAAATTTGTATTTTTTATAATGTTATTATTTACTTGTACGAAGTCACGGACAAACGCAAATAAATATGTATTTAATCGTTTTTTGAAATTCTCTCTACCTATACCCCGGTAGGGTATAAAGGGTATAAAGGTTGACAGTTTGTATTATTCTATAAAACAATTAAAGCGTACAAAGTCCCAGGCAAAAGCTAGTATAATATAAATTACGTTGTTTGTAGGCTGTAGCTGCCATTACATGTGATCCTTAATATAAGTTGATCTTTTATGATTTAAGTAGCAAACGAGCAGGTAATCCACGTGATGGGAACTGGTCACTGCCGTCCATGGAAACCTGTAAGCAACTTCATATAGAACAGGGCTTCAATTGAAAATCAATTGCGGATACGTTTTTTATTTTGAGGACTTAGATAAACGTTCATATAAAAGTGAGTCGTGAGCTTTTTAACACTAATTTGAAACAACAACGACATTACTACTACCTTCCTTTAATTTAAAGATTAAGTCACTCAAATTTGTAAACAGATTTACATTAAAATAAAAATAAAAACAGATGTAGAGTTTACTCAGAGAACGAGAATATAACATGAGCATATTTTACGAATTGTTAAATTTATACCTCCAGTTCAAAATTGACCTATATCCGTACTCTACGTAGAGTTCGGGTTTTGTTATTGGGTTCCGGTTCTCTGACACGATGATGCAAAGCATATGTAGAGACTGCACAATCATCTGGTATTTCTCTAATAAGCAGGAAGTCGAAGAGTCTGAATTTAGGGCAATGATTGAGGCTATTGTAATCCAACAGATTTGATTTTCAGTTCAATGTAAACGGGAAAGAAGGGTTTCATATCACTAATTTTAGCGTAATGCGCTACCATATAAAACCGGAGTCATGTCTCTGCATTACTCTGGTAATATAATAAACCTTAATGGATCCATAAAATGAGAAACAAATATAAATTCCTTACGAAAGATTTTCAAAATACGTTCGTGTTATTGGAGCGTAGTAACAATTGGTACTACCTACTATTTGTATGTACTGATTGAATTGAATAAAGCTTACTACTAATACTAATAAACCTACTGATCGAATAAACCTTATATATATCTGTTAAACTCGAATTTGAGAAAAAGCAATCGAGAATGCAGTCCACCTAATACTAAGTGTCCACTGCCGTCCATGAACGCCATCAACTTGGGATAAGATTACAATACTACCTGAAATCTATTGCAGATGCATTGCTTTCCCTGAGGACTTCATTCTAAGGGTTCGGACCCCCCTATGTTTCTCTTACCACTCGCTTTAAACAAGAATACTACAGCTATTTTATTAGGCAGAGAAAAGAGAGGCGGTGAAGCCACCGGAATCGCACCACAAAGCATTCTACCTTTAAAATGTGATGATGTTAAGTTGCAATTACAGCCTATACACATACACATAAGAACGGTCGGCATGAAGCCCTAAGTATTTTTTGCGATATTTTTATAAGATTAGGCAGATAAGGCATTGCAATATCTTATTTAAATAATAATAAACGTTCCTATATTGACCACTTTTATATCTTCGTTAGGGTCATATATCGTCCTAATATTGGATTTCCAATTTTGCAGAAAGATGGAATTTGATTAATAATGAATACTTACTAACAAAAATCTTTGTTATTAATGCAAACAAGTTTTAAAAGGATCTAATGTACCTATTGGTTTATCAATAGTAAACTTCTCAAGAATGTGTGGTTTGTGTGAATTTTGTGGTTGCCGGCTCACTTATATATGAGGCGACCAACTCAGTCCTCGGGAGTAGCAACGCACCTGTGATAGACTTCAGATAGAATCCCTGTTATATATGAAGTTGTCCATGATGTCCAAGGGCGGCAGTAACCACTTACTATCATCAGGTGGACTGCATGCTCGTTCTAATAAAATAAATAATGATTTATCGAGTTTAATGCTATGTTTAAAAGATAAACCTACATAAGTATGTCTTAACAACTAATTTTGTATAAATCTGTTTACTTCACTCGAAAAATGAATAATTTAAAGGGAAACATTTTTGAAAGAAATTAATTTTCTTCAAAGTTCTGGCGGAAACTTTTTGCTTGATTACTTTTTCATTTTCCGAAAGTATTTCAAAGTTTCATTCAAATATTTTTACTGGTATGCCTTTTAATATGAAGTATTCTATAATATTATAAGTAGGTATGTATGATGTACCTATGTATCAAACTACCAAGTTGTAGGGATAATACACTATTATCTCTACTAATGCATAAAAATGAGATGGTGTGTTTGTTTGTTTTTAAATCACGTGGGAACCACAGGTCTGATTTTAATGAAATTTTGCATGGATGTAGCTTATTTACCTGATCAACTTATGATTTCGATATTTTTCACAGAACAGAAGCATGGATACCTTTGCTAGTATTTAAAATGTAGCCTTCTAGCCTTTTCTGAGCGTAGGACTGGGACAACGTACCACGTGATTTATAGGACAATGAGGCTGTCAAATTTTAAAAATATTATGTAACCAACAGAAAAAGAAATTGCTGGTTAGTAATCATTTTACATGACCTCGTTATTGACATATGTTGTAAAAAGGGGAATGTTTCATAAAACCATACATTTTGTGGGACAAATATTTTTTCGAAAAACTTAGATAAATATCTTAATTTTTACCAAAAAAGAACAAGTTAGCAATAAATTTTTGAGAATCGTCAAATAAACATATTTAGTCCCGGCTACCTTCTTTAGCGACAAGCGAGAATCGCTGTCAGAAAAAAAGATAGGTATCTCATCGAAATGAAGCTACTCTCGAAAAATTTGCTTGATAGTAATAAGTGGTAAAAATGGATGACGGATCCCGGACTATCAGTATTTGGTTTTGCAATTGAAATTAAATGGCTTATGTAGCTAATCTCGAAAGCTAGGCGGAGACATCGCGGATGTGTAAGTAGCAAGCTCGTGTACAGTGAATTAATTCGACACAAGCGGAAGTAGCCAATTGTATCTAAGCCGCGGCGGGCTACGCGCTGGACATAATGCCCATCTTTACAAGTTGACCCATAATCAACATATTGATGTTCGTGTTTTGTGCTATGCATACAAAACTAGTTACATATTTATGTCTATATAGAGGTTTTTGGGCGACACAGTAGATAAGTAGATAGTAAGACACTGATAAAATGTTTTATGTGATTCTTAGTCCTAGATAGAGTAAGCAAATTTGCTATAAAAGCACTATTCGAATTCTTCGGTATCGCAAGATTAAATCCAATGTAGAAAGAAGTATCGCAATTACGGCTATAATAACATATCATGTGAAAATTTGTGTATGTATTGCGGATATCAATAAGTACGCTTTTCTAATAGCAAACGTGCGTGCAGGACATCTGATGCTTGTCCCCGTTCCGGGACCAGAATAGGGCTACGGTGTCCCCTGCCTGTCGTAAGAGGGGCCTAAAAGGGGGCTTTCCGGGTTGCGGGCGGCAAGAGTGGGAGCTCGAACAATCCAGCCAAGCGACCCCGAGAAGGACGGCGGTATGTGTGGTCGCATGTCGTCGTAAGTCAACCCCAGATATGATTAGAGACCAATCTGAGGTTAGCCAAAGATGTTTTGTCACCTCTGATTCAAAGTTCAAAAAATTCAAAAAGTTCGAATGAATGACTACTCATAACAATGGTAGTTCATACCAGGAGACAGCAGAGGTTAACATTGATGCCTGCGAAGTCGAAAGTAGATGGTTGCAGCCTTCTTCATACTTCTAAGGAATGTATTTATGGAAAAATATCTTTGGTTACCTATTTTGTTGGCCATCTACTTATTTGAATTATTGCTCTATAAAAATGCTAAACGATAAATATCACACGCGATGATTCACCATAAACGGATGGGCCTCCAAAAAATAGTTATTATGAACTATCTAACTAAATATCATCAATGAGTGTATCAACTATTGTATTTACTTACCTACACTAGTTTATCTAGAATAACTGCAATATTTCATACATTATTCTTGGAAATATGACTCGGAAATGAACTCTGTTTAATACATAAATTGTTTGGAGTGTTTCATATTGGCACAGAAACAATAGATCCACGAATTACGAACCTGTGTCCTAAATACGTCATCTAGTACACTTTTAATATAAAAATATCTTGAAACCCACGTGCTTCAAAAACAATCTTGTGAAGTGTTTTGATAGCCTCATATTATTAATCATGTTTTCACATTTACACGCATCGTGTATTATAGGTTTGAGCTGTGGTAGTCTAATGGTTGAAATTTGGCCTATCAATCGAGCGTCCTGGATTCGCATCAATCGCATGGATTTTTCTTGAATAAGGTGCGTATTGGAAATTAATTATCACGGCTTTACGGTGAAGGAAAATATCGTGAACACTTGGCCAGTACGGTGGACTATGGCCTAAAACTCTCATATAATGGGTTGACGATGTAAGCATCATGGATGAGCTGCCTAAAAGTAGATACGAGTACTTAGAAAAATACTCAATCACTTTTGATGTTGATACTTATTCCCATAAAGTAAGGATATCTAGATTTTTCTATTCAGAGCTATGACTGTTATGAGTATTTATTTATCTCTATTGAGCGTAATGATTATTTTAACTATGCTCTCGAAAAAAGTTTCGGTAATCCTATCAATGCGTATTTTTTTAAGTAGCTAGACTGGTGATTGGCAGCCCCGGATCTTCAATTTTTTACAGGGGGGCAATAACTGGAAAATGCCACCCCCACCCCCCTTTAATTCATTTTTACCATTATCGTTTGCTAAATTGGCCGTTCAATTTGCCGCTCTCTGAACTTGCCGCCCGAGGCATGGGGCCCGGGTTAGGGGCCGTGGCCCAGGCGGGGCCCATATCCGACACTGGTGGTTGGTGGCGCCAGTAGTTGGTGCGACGACGGAGGCACAACCTATTGTCTTATAACGGCAATGGTAAACGCTACAGTATTCTGGTTGAAAGTTTCTGGGAAGGTCTTAGAATAGGCGTTCCATCGAAGCTCTCGGGAGTAACTAAGCGTCTACCATGTACATGTAGTGCCTTTACACGTGTTACTAAGTACATACTAACCTTCTTTGGGGTTCATTGCGGACCTCTAAGTATCAGATCAGTACAAACATCTAAGAATAATTAGATGGATTTCATATTCATACGCTACAAAATTGTTATCAAAACGCAATATAAAATAGGTAACCTTCTATTTACTGTAATAGAATTGGAATAAACGCGGTAATAAGATTTGAGTCACTACTTTATTATTTGATGTCTTTTGCCTACAAAAACATTCATACTCTTAACAGACTCTAAATATCTTTATTAATCATTACCGTGCAAATGTAAGAAAAACACCTACGATGTTCTATGTAGAAATGCTGTCTAAATTAAATCTGGTAATATTTAGACAGAGTTGACAAATCGTCTTCTTACAGTTACATGCATTGAGTGCCCAGAGATTGCTATGAGTAATGAGAGATCATTTCTGTTAAGCGCATGCTAAACACTGCATCTACCTTCAGGTATGTGCAGTATGTAGTCACTGTACAAAATAAACTCTGGGAGCATTCCATAAATACCCAGCGGGTTATGAACTCTAAACATGCGAATTTTTATTTATAAATCACTCGCGCTCAAATTAATCTTACTAGAACAAACCGTAATGCCATTTGCGGTATCAATAATATGACCAGATCTAGGTTAGAAGCAACTAGAAGTTTTAGGACGAAATACAAGTCAGGTATTTATTTCATACTCGCCATGTAGGTCGTAGAACCAGTGTAGTTCGACCGGGGAGGTACCACTGCCACACCTATTTCTACCGTGAAGCAGTTCCTGCGTTTCGTTGGAAGGTTGGAAGGTTGGAAGGTTGGTGTGGTTGCCGGCTCACTTACGGCTACATGAGGCGACCATCTTAGTCCTCAGGAGTAGCAACCTCAGATAAGACTCCTGTTCTATATGAAGTTGCTTACAGATGTCCATGGTCGGCAGTTACCACTTACCATCAGGTGGGCTGCATGCTCGTTTGCCACTCCGACCAATAAAATAAAAAAAAATAAAAAAAAAAGAATTTATAAGTATAATATAAGTAGAAAAAATGGCATAAGTAATTAACTAATCTGGTCTAATTACTGACAAACATTCTAGTTGATCTTCATTACATTTATCTACTACCTACAAATTACAAATACCTGCGGTACCTACTGATTAACGACCTAACTATTTAATTATTTGTTCCATGTCGCATTCTAATACAACTGCCTTATACCTATATATGGTAATATGTAAATATACATTGTCATCTGTATGTCCTTTGTTAATCTTTTGATGCACAAGAGTTAGCGTTGTTTTATAGCTTGTGAGTAAACACTGTCGGGACAACATCTGGTGTATTTTTTTACTCTCACTACCAAAATCAGGGTATTTCTAAACCGTTCCACAATTTGAACCGTTTCAATTCTGCAGCATTATTAATAGGAATATAGACGCAAGAAATAATATAGTAGAGCCTATTATGCTAACTAATAATAATAACGCTCTCTACACTCATAGCCCCACAGTAGGTTTTTCTCCTGTGTCGTAGATACTATGGACACACAAAGACGAATACATAAACACCCAGAACAGAAATCTAAATTCATCATTCAGATGTCTGTCTGGCCGGGGATCGAACCCAGAACCCAATGCGTGTAAGACCGGTATGGTGACCGCTACGCCACGCGGGTCGTCACAATATACCTGTATAATATATAACTGTTATAATATTACGAAGTATCTTGATACTCCGTAATATTCTGTACAAACTAGTTATATTTAAGGACTTGTCCTTATATATAATTTGTACGAGAATTTTCTACTCTTTGTGATTTGACCTGTAGTTTTTGTACTGTATATATTCTAGTTAAGGAATGGTAAAGAATTCCTAATAATAGGTATATAGTTGATACTGAAGTAAATTCTCAAAAGTCCTGTTCTATTAAAGCTTGGTCATAGAATTACAGATGGCCAAGGATTTAAGTTACCACTTTCAACACGTCACCTGCTAGAACAACTAGCTCCTATTCCACATATAAAAAAATAATGTGTTGTCATGCAAAAATAATCGGATCTAATACCGTGTTACAAAACCTTGAAGACTGAAGGCGTCACAACCTAATGAAGGGAAACATGCCATCTGGTTGTTATAGTGAGAAGGAAACGTCTATGTGCAATAACCAATTAGTTATTCTAGGATACGAGTTACTTAACCATAGAAACAACGGAGTATAAATAAAATTTGAAATCTAGCATTGCATTTGTTTAAACAATTTCATTTAAAGTTTTAACTTTAATTTTTATTAAATTTTTTAATCATCAGTAGAACAATTTGAAGAGGATCTTATAAAAAAAATGAGGTGGAATAGTTTTCGGAACTCATGCGCCGATTCCTCCCGGACTATACCTAGAAATTGTCACCCGAATATGGTAAAAGAGAACACAGCCGAATATGAATAAATTTGAACATCAACAATGTGAGCGTTTATTTACAAACAGTAACGGTTGCTACCAAAACGGACGCAGCACACGCTGCAGCACTCAAATTAAACCGGGGCACAGACTCCCCTGTTCATAAACGTATGTAAACGTGATTTCTAAGCTTCGGGACGTTTCCGGCTCGCGCGTGCTACGCCCCGAGAGCCAGATGCCAAAAAGTATAGTAATTATATATAGTATTTTTTATAGTTGACAGAGAAGTGACACAAGAAGAGTTGACAATACACACAACTAAAAAAATAAATAAAGTGCTGCAGAGTTTAAAAGTTAGTTCAATAGAAATCCTCTTATAACTATAGGTACATGAAAATGATTCTTATACTTGTATTATATACCTATACGAATCGATAAGAAGTATTAAGTGTATCTACCTACATTTAATTATGCAATATTTGTTAACATTTTTTTTTTTTAATTTTTAAGTTTATGAAATACATGTACATATTTACTTTCGATATGAGTATCATGATTCAGGTTCTAAGATCTCGAGGTTATCAAACCATCTCCAGAAATCTCTTCAAACCATGGCCGCACCTATTTTTGTCGATGGTAGGGGTATAAACTAGATATGTGCTGATTTACAGGGTAAGGATGAGATATGAGGACTGAACGCATTTGTGTTCGATCTTGGGTAGAATTTCTGTCCTATTTGTAATCCATTCTAGATATCCATAGGCGTAGATTACTTTACGTCCATAATACTGCGATGCAGCAACAGACTGCAGGAATATAAAATGAATAAAAATAAAGTCACAATAATTTTACATACATATACCCTTATGTTACTATGTTATTATCTACTCTTCCACATTTTTTAAATAAAGTGCACTCATTGCTCTATACGGTGTTGTGCGAGGAACAAAAAACAAAGAAGTATATGCAGAGGCTCGGACCTAAATTTATCATTTGTGTATAACGGCGTACATACCGAGTGCCGAGTAACGAAACCTGAAAGCGCGAGAGCTTTTCTCACACCGCTCTCCGGTGCCAGAAAGCTTCCCTTCCTCGTGAAAGGCGCGCACGTGTGCGCTGTTTCCACCTGCGCCCGCGCCGCTCGAGATACGCCGCGCAGAGTCCGCCGCGCTTTCGGCGGGATGTGTTGTGTTTAGCGTATCGCGTATCGCGTCGGTCATCTGCCATGGGACCCCAATTCGACTTTTGTCTCCGCGCTACCAGTGAGTGATTACTGACTTATCTTATTTTTTATGTAAGAAAAATTGATTGCGTAAAAGTATCGTGATACTTATCTGGAGTTAAGTTTTTTTTGTTTCAAAATACTGAAGCTTAAATTTTAAATATCGAAAGCTTAAGTAAAACGCTATAAAATAACTAAGAGATTAGATATAGCGCATGTTTGTATATAAATTATATATGTACGTCTACATACACGAAGCATAATAAAATTATAGGATGCACCTATGTTGTAAATGTATTATAATTATAATGTGTGTTTGTTATTTTCGCAGTCTATATAAAATAACTATACTCTGATCAAACTTTTAAAAATATTTACAATGTTTCTACTGATGGTAACTTGAACTACATGGGTCCTTATACCTATGTATATAATTGCATGAGAAATTATTTTTAAATATGTACCAATTATTTTACACTATCATTTATTTCAACTACTGTATACACATATTATTTATGTTTATAGTTTGTATACTACTAATAAATTTCGTTATTTATGTGTTCATAAAAATATACTTCGAAAAATTACTCACTAAATGAAACTGAAGCGTCTGCGTCTGAATTTTTACAATGTTGTTTTTCTTAAAACACATTTTCTTGTTTTCCAAGAATTGAGACTGATTCACAGAGCGCATATAAAAGTCACCTGAGAAGATTGAATCTGTATCGCATATGCTCTTATGAAGTTTACATTCAAAATTACACTCGGAAAAAAATATATAATGATGTTTATAGGACCTTGTACTTTTCATTTTACAGACAAAAAAAAAACAGAAATATTAGAAAATAATTTTATCACTTCCTTTAACGAAAGATATTAAAAACTTTACTAAAAAACTTTTCCAATTTGTCTATTATAATAATGACACAAATCACAATTATAGGCATCATATCTTAATAAATGTATACACAGATGCCTTACATCTCTACATTTGCCTCTATAATGGCTTTATTACCGCTCAAGTAGTAGATAAATAAATCAAATCAGTGTCAGACACTTGTCAAGCACAACTAAATTTAGATACGTTAATGGTGTAGATGTTTGTCCAGCATTGTTGCTTAGTTTTTGTGCGCCACATGTCCGAAGGGACTGACCTTTCATCCCGCCCTCCAAGTGGAACATTATACGACACACATGCGGGCACAAAAACCATTCATAAGTATCCAAAGTTCGTTAAGTCTCCCTAAACGGTTTGACTATAGTCACTGTCAGCTAACACAAGCAATAAAATATTATTGAGTTTTCTGTTCTTACTGACCGTGTAGTATTTTTCCTGGCCATATTGCATATGGGCTGTTATATGTTTTATTTAATAAATCAATATGTATAAGCCTCAACAAATTTTCAGAGTCGTATGTGAGAAATGTGACTTTTTTCTTGCATTTATTAAAAAAAATAGATGTTTTTTCGGTATTTAGTATCATCATAGCATCTTTCTTTTTAATGTCAACCTGTACTACTCAGGTATTTACATTTATAACTCCAAATACGATTCAGTTCTACCGAGATCTTGGCAGGACTATTCCGCGTAACTGATCTACTTACAGATGCGTAGCTACAGTTATATTGCTACTTGCAACCAATGCTACTTCAGAGGATCTTTTCCCTTGACGAGCTTTGCTTTATTTTACTTTAATTCACCTTTTTAAGCTTCTTTCTACAGTACATCATATTTAGGGTTTATTGTATTATTAAAGTCAAGAATGTTGTTCTATCGTCACGTCTACGTGTCGGTAAGTAGGCTATATAAATAAGCAATGAGTTTACGCGCTACAAAGATACTTCGTATTATTCTAAACTGAGTAGGTGTTTATAACAATAATAACTAGATTATCAGCCGCTGCCCCATATGAGAACGACGGCTTAAGTATGGCGGAGTCGGGACGAAGATTGCTTTCAATTCGCATTTTCCGGCTCATAAAAGTAGGTTGCTCTACTCGGCCCGCACTGGACGTAATGGAGAGCCGTTAGTTCATTGGCGTTATTGAATAATTCTCGCGTGGCAGTCGCACGCCACTGACCACTCCAGGACGCCGCTCTACGGAGGTCCTGTTCCCCTCGCAATGATCCTTGGTAAATTAGATCACTCTTATCCTGTTAATTGAAAGATAAGATCAAGCAAGAGCTCTGCCATCAAGTACGAATTTAGACACAAGGTACAATTAGATCTTTGTTACAGATAACCCATCCTACTTCGCGTTTCCGGATAAAGATGTTCCTGATAGCGCTGGTTCTCTTGCCTCTGGGACCGAGCAGTATTCCCGCTCGGCTCCAGCCAGAACGTGGACAGATGGCGTCCGACCGCTTACGTCTCCTCGGCGGAGGGAACCGGAGAGCCCCAGAAGGAAAGAATTTAGAGCTCTACTGCGATCACTATCAGCTAAGGAACCTGAACAAGCTGAAAGATTTTTGAAAGGAGAACCAAGACCTGGCGATTGCGCTCCAGGCGACATGAGGCACACTTTTACTGCTCCAAGAATAAAGTAAGTACAAAACATATTATTAATTGTCGTAGATTTAAAATTTCTGCATTTTTAAATACAGTCGAATAAACTTCTTGAGATTCAAAAATGATGTTATGACTCAAATAGATTTGCTAAGCTATTGCTAGTAAACATCTTTATTACTGAAAGTAACCTAACTTTCAGTACTAAAGATGTTTACTACCAATGGTATTTCTCATAAGCATAAGCTTTTTACTACCAATCAAAAAGACTTATTACATAATGACTGCATAAAAAACGTAATCAGTGACCGTTTCCTCTCAAGGAGCGTTTTTATGCTTTAATAAGCCAATTATTGCACAGGAAGGGCAAGATTAGCGCAACCGTGGTGACCCCAGAGGGACCTAAAGAACGAGAAGAAGTGTTCTACACAATCCCACTTCAAGGCAGGAGACGTCATTCAGTAGGTGGATACTTGGCGACTGGAGCTGCGGGGACCGGGGAAGTTACCGCCGTGCCCAGTGAAGTACCCAAAATGCCGCCACCGAGATTCAACCAAATAGATGACGAATCAGTGAAAAGAAGACGACCCAGAAATTTTTCCTTTAAAGGTAAGTTTTTTGTCTAAATTATCTTCAAAGTTTCACTGTTATTAGTTTGCAGATCTTTATTTCATTATTGCGTTAAGAGCTTAAAAGCTGCTAATATCTTTATAGATATTTATAGATATGTAATTATGGAATTAGTGTTCTTTACAAGTACTTACTAGTAGCGAAATCTAAAAACAAAATAGAGTCATATTAGCTGCAGTCCATTTCACATCTCGACGGAAGTTTAGGTAGTCATTCAATCTATTATTAAATAATTGTTCCATTATGTCCTCGCATGGAAATGGACAATTTGATATATGGCCGTAAACAATCCGGCGAAGACGTGGGGCTGATATCTAGAGAGTTGGAGAGCATTGCACCCGACCTCACGGCCCTTTCTGATAACGTGATAGCGTAATGCATTGTCCGAAATGTGTAATAAGGAAAGCAGTTCTAGTAATAGAGCGGCCCTTTTTATTTACGTAAAGCGGTAATAGTCTGAAGTAAAACAAAGAGGACGCATTATTTACTTTCTTATCGTTTGTAATTTTTATGGCTCTTACATTAATTATGACTATTACGATAACATTTTATAGTCATTTAATGACTACAATCACAACAATGATTTGTTATCTCAGTAGAAATTTTAAGGGAACGTTGAATGATAATATGATTAACTTCTAAACGAAATGTAATCGTTGTTTATGTGATTTTGAAGCAATTGTCACGATTAAAGGTTATTATTATACTAAAAGTACGATACGTGCATACATTTACATAATTCATTGTCCTGTCACACCTTTATCAATAGGGTCAGTTTGTTGATCTTCAGGGACCATAGTGTTGTCATTTAGGCTTATCGCGAAACGCGAAAGGAATATAATCAGAACGTGTCCAGTATTTACGCGTCGTATTTGGCGATCGATAACGCCAGGGGAATATTTACACACGAGCCCAAATATGTTTGAGGAGATTAGGCGTCGATGATGGGCGATGGTGTTGCGATGCTTGCGATTATGGTACTTCGCGTCGTGTTTTAGTATGCGAAGTGCGTGCGCGTGCGCCGCCTGACGCCAGCGCAGCGCCCGGCGGCAGTGGCGGCGCGGCGGCGCTGCGCATCGTCGAACGGACACTTCGCGCCGCGCTCGCTCTAACCGCGCTTCTCAGGCCTCAGTTTGCTCTTTGCTCATTCCGCGCGCATTCTAGTGTTCTGCAATTCAGTGCAATGTCGGACCTTTAAGCCGGGACCGTCCAGTGCTTTTCGTTCGGTTACATTTAAAACGCCTCTATGGGAATTATGGCTGATATGCGTGAGTGACTATTTTTTCAACTTAACAATTTGATTTAATTCTGGATTGTTATATTAAAATTTCAGGGATAACTTAGATACTAAATAAATAACTTTACAACTATTTATAAATATACACTATAGAAATTCAAGTGCATACAGAAGTAAGCAATTAAAAAAAAAGCACTAATGATGACCATTAACTTAATTAAAAGCATATCTCTGTTGCAAACGAAATTAAAACAAAATACTATAAATTAATTTTGTCTTATTAAATTACCTTTTTAAATATTACTTTACATAAAAAAAATTAATTTTTAACAAATTAGACACTTAATATATTAAATATTAACATTCTAACTTTTATGTTTCATTATTTTTATAACTTTTATATTTCCAAAATGTCGAAAAATCTTATTCTGCCCAAAAACAATGTCAAAGAGACTGCGTACAATACGACATTAGCAATTTATTTTTTCTGTTGTAAAGGCGTCAGTGCACACAAAACTAAACTTTATTGCCTGTCAGTAAAGAAGCACCTTATCGACTTTAACGATTTATTGTTGTGTACCCATTACTTATGCAGGGTGGCAAGACTGACAGAATAAACATGGTGTACTTTACATGCATCGGAGTGACTCCCGTAATGTGTTCGCAGTGGGAATGTAAATGTGTGACGCCTATTTTGTTCTCGGTGTGCTAAACGAACAAGGATCGCTCCCATGCATTGTGCCTATTTAAATAATTCTTTGTTGTTCGTATAACGCAGTTTATGGCATCCGCAGATTGTCTTATCTTAAAAAAGATTTACATCTGAGGGAGGCGGAGTTCGCGTGAAAAATTATTTGCATACTTCTCCGATTTCGCAAATACCGCCGAGTAAGTGGTATTATTTTTAATTGAGTAATAAATATTTGTGATATTGGAAAGGAGAATCAATATTGCATATTATCGTACATATACACCTAGTTTTAATAGCACAAAGGTCTAAAATAAGTATTTCAATCTATGGTAGACTTCGTTTGTAATTATGTTAGTTAACTAATATATTTTATTATACTGACGTTTTGTTCTTTCTTTGTTTGTTTAAGAGTAAAAAGGAACCAGTAACCGCTAAGTAGTTTAGTGTAAAGTTGGATATAGGTTTCAAAACTTAATTAATCTACAGGAGAGCTTTGTTAAACTGCCAATTAGAGGGGGGAGGGAGTATTCTTGTCAGTTTAACACCGCAAAAGGGTTATGAGATAGGCCGGACATTTGATCAGACTAATGAAAGGGCGGGCTAATGAGGAAATTCCTCGTACAAAAGGGCTCGTAAAACAATTTGGTTTAATTAACAACTTGCAAACATAAGTAATGTTAGAACGTTTGTAGGTATAAAAATACCGTTAATATTATTCTTTGGAAGCTATAGAATATCACAATTGCTTGTAACAAATTAAATAAACAAAAAAGGAAGTAACCTTTTAAACGTATAATTTGATTACACCTCCAGGTGATTTATCGGTGCGTCTTATGTTGCATATATGCTTATCTAAATACAAAGTTCGTTTACCCACATAAAGGGTATAGGTACACAAATAGGCCGACTGACATTCACAACGTCAGTCTTACTGAAGATCTCAAGAGGAAAGACGAAAAAAAGTATAAATATGAATGCCAAAAAATCATGAAATCTCTCCATCTTACAAATAAGGAGTCTGCGTGTACACAAGTGATTTAATGAGCACTCGTTTAATTTATTTCGCACAACTGACAAATTAGGTAACGTGGTAGACTGTGAGTAATATAAAAATATTGAAAAACTGTGTTAATTGCCCACGATGCCAGGCGGATTTATGATTAAGTACCGCGAAGCAGACAGAGGGCGAAAAAGAAGAATATGTTTATTTTGATAACGTGAATCATGCATGCTGGGTTCCAGTAGCGCCGTCGCATGGCTCATATCATACCTACCATACGATTTAACTATAAATAGGACATTGACAGTACTCACAAATGTATAGTCTTTTTAAAAATAAAAACGTTATTAAATCAATTTTATTAACCAAACAGTCATAACCATACTGGCTTCAAAAACGTTATTAATTTATGAAGCAACAACTTATAGCAAGTATAAACCACACCGGATTCGTAAAAGGTGTCAACCTTTTACTGCTTATGGAAGTAATATCCATGGAGACGACGGTCTTCGTAGGTGTTACAATAGGTACATCGATTGCAACGGCGATTTTTAGTATTTTTATTTTTTTAAGGTACAAAAATACGTTAAGTCTAAAACAATAAAATAGGTAAGTTCGTAAAAAATACTTATGTTATTAAAAAGACACATATAAAATGGGACATTCCAAACTGGAACTTAATAAATGGTTACTGTTGCAAAGTATAACAGACGCTTCATTATTATAAGTAAGTCGTTTACCTAATCGCTCCATTAAGTCATACTTGAGCTTATATGCGAAAGATGTGCGAGTATCACGCAAATATTATTTCAATGTATCACATCCTGTTTTAATTACACATGTATTGATGCTGATTAATTGCTTTACTAATAACAGTTTGAATGCACACCAATAGAATGATACTTCCGTGCAGTAAATTAGAATAGGTATCTACTTATTTTCATTTTTGAAGTGAGGCTTTTTTAGAATCTTTGTTTTAAAACTCGGTGAAACGAAAATGTGTTACAAAATCTGTTGTCGGCGCTACAACTAGTTGTGAGCGCCGACTTTCTGAAACACGCTAACGATTTTGCTTCGTAGCTTGTTCATGTTTGGTATATGCGAAATAAGATTTTAGAATTACTTAATCTATTATTGATCTCAATACCCTTATGCTCAAAAATATTTTATTATTTATCAATATTAAGTTACACTTCTGCAGTGTATGAATAACACATACACACTTTTTATTAATGTGAATGTAATTATTTAGTAGCCGTACTTAGAAGCACGTGCCTATTTATTAAAGCAACTATTAGTTCATAACTTAACTGAAACTTTGTCCTCTTTGTATAGATACTGAATACACTATTTCGTAACTTTTGTTTACGGCTATCTATGGGGAAACAATTTCCCGGAAACTAGTAATCGACAGAGAACGAGTAAATATTGATCCGGATTGTTTACCCTTGATTGGAAACGCACCGAATACGCAACAATTTTGGTTTAGATATGATTAATAAAACCAGTTGTCGAGTTAATATAAATAATATTGTCTAGTTAATATAAACTAGTTAATTTACAGGGGATCTGTCAACGAGAGTGTGGTGGTGTGTAGTATTATGAATTACAAGATGACCTATTTCGAATGCGGTCGCAGCCGTAAACAAAACGCCGGCCTAACATTATTTCCGCACTTGCTACTAACACTAGATCAAACAACCACCTGACAAACTGGAAACTGTTATAGGAACCTACGATATTTCACTCGGCACTTTAAAGACGGCGGCCATTGAACTGAAAACTGAAGCGGTGAACGAGTAACCACCTTGTGGCCTAAATAATTAGGTTTAGGTGATCGACTATGGGCATTGAGTACCTCCGTGCTATTTCTGAAACGTTTTACGTAACATCCGACCAAAAGGCTTCCATCTATTACGACATAAGTGATCGAACTACAACGTAACGTACTGACGAATATACATTGCAATATTTATTATTATAATTGCTTTCCCACTTAACGTCCTTACATTAAGATTATCGTTAATGGTTTTAATTTCAAATAACGCTCAAAACTTATCTCTGATGGTTTTCATGTACGTTCAATAGGTTTTACTTTCAGGAAGTTTCTTGGAATACAACATTATCTTAAGTAATCTCTTTTACTAGGAATATAGGGCGATTTATAATTGACATAGATCATTTGTAAGAAAATAATTCGCTGATAAAATTTCGATATTTAGAACGATTTCTTAGAGTTCACGAAGCTCCACTTAAAGTTGTCGGCGTTCTATCATAATTTCTATTAATGTGACCGCATCGGCTTAGTTCTCGCCGCATCTAATCGGCTATAGTTATTCCGGGCGACGCTGATAGACGTTTGTCTATTTAGGAAACGGATATTACATTTAGTCGGGTCTTCATTTGGCGGCAGAGGTGGGTAAGTATAAATCCGTATGAGTTTCCGGTGCGCGCGGTGCATAGCATATTTTGTAAGCAGGCCCCGTGTATGCGCTGCGTTGTATGCAATAAAAAATTTAACAACCACCGTATGTTTTAAGTCACGTGCACGAGTGTAATATTAGGGAAGGAATAAATGTGTTTTGAGGGCTTCGCTTCATTTATTCTATTTGAACATGGAATGTAGCCTACATAATTTGCATAAGCTACACATTATTAACAAGTAACATACTTAATATGAGGCCGTGTATAAGCAACTTGAGTCGTCGTGTTTTTATCTAATTGTAAAGGCAATCTGTTTGTCTGTAATTGTATTAATTGATTTCAAGTGCCATTAAGAGGTAGAGGGTAATGGTAAGACAAGAGCTTGCAGGTCAAATTACAGCAGCT
Organism: Cecropterus confusis; assembly: GCA_018251515.1. Taxonomy (NCBI): domain Eukaryota; kingdom Metazoa; phylum Arthropoda; class Insecta; order Lepidoptera; family Hesperiidae; genus Cecropterus; species Cecropterus confusis. Next base: position 4,762 of record DWTU01000082.1, on the reverse strand, counting down.
GCAGCATCTCTGCACAGATGTCGTATCTCGTGGCAACCAATAATTAGTTTTTTTGTATCGTATCCCTGCACACTGTCTGCCGGATATATAAACGCATTTTGCAGTTCAAATCTCTCCCTGCTGATGCTGTTTAAGAAAGTTAGATCAATAAGGGCGTTTCCTTTAGGGGTGTATTAAATACACAAATGTAGGTAGGCATCTGGTAGTTCCTCCCTGATTTACGTCGTAGTATTTAAGTGGTTTAGTAACTGAATAGTTACCTAAAACTTAACTTTTATTTGAATTTTTACAGTTATAATTTATAATAGTAACTGCGTGTATTTTCTATTAACTTTCTCAATGATAACTTAACTTTCCTTAGAATTAACTTTTTGCAAAAATAAACAATTACGATATATAGTTACTTTAACAAAATCGTACGGGAAGTTAGTTAAACATAGGATTGCCGCCATAAATAGTTAGGTAATAAAGTTTATGATCATAAGATCCATGAACTTCGGTGCAGCCAATGACCCCCATGTGATATGAAGTGAACGACATCGTTCATACTTTGATTATCCCTTGACAACACTTCCTTTCAGTGTAAGGTATCTTATAAGCTCCTGCCGGCGACTGGGCCGCTTGACAGAGCATCAATCACACTTGTCATCTCGATTTATATCTGTAAGACTTCCTTATTAGATAACCGTATAACACAATAATGTTCACAGGGAATACTTGAGACAATACAAGTAGACATTATTGAATAACTATAAAATGGGATTTATTAACAGGGCTCTAAAGATTTTGATGTTCGTATTTAGATGATTTTTGAATATTTTTGAAGTTCGTCTAGTTAGTTATATTATAAAAATATTTTTAAGAGAGATGTATATAGATAAAATGTGTTTGGCTAATGCCATCTTACATCACATAGACGCTGAAATTTACCTATGAATTAATTGATCTCTGCTTATGGAAATAATATAATAATCTGAGATATTGGGCGAAGCTTTGTGGAGTTACTTAAACATTTGTCAACTTTATCAAATACCTAAATAATCTTTGTTACAGAAATGGAAGACATTGCAATAGTTCGGAGCTCGGGATCTCCTGAGAGCTCTTTGTGGTCCGACTATCTCGTGGCGAGTTTCGACAAAATTATGTCACAAAGAGCCAGGCACCACTACAGGTAATCTGAATTTAGGTGAACTATTTTAGCCACAAATACTATTAATGGAAGAGAAATGACTCTTTTGGACATATTTATCTTGTAAGCATAACTATAAGTTATGAATAGGCTTTTATTAAAGAAAAAAATATAAAGCTACTATTTTAGTAAAGCGGTCGGAGGTAATAGAAATAACTATTACATTCATGATATATTTTTTTGATGATATATTTTTATTTATAACTTGTAAGTTCCGAGCAATTTTCATTCGTTATTCACATAAAAACAATCACAAATGAATTTAGTACAAAAGCTTCCAATTTTACTTAAATATGATTATAATTACACTACAATTATTGAATATAATTTCCAGGGTAACGCCAGTAACAGCAGAGGAGTTGGTATCTCCGGATGCACAAGAAAAAATAGACAAGCTTTCAAAAGCACAATTGCAAATCGTGATCCTATGTCCAAACCTTGCAGCGAAACTATCAGATCTGAAGAGAGACATTAGTTTCGACACTCTGGTCAGAGTTGACAAAGTTTTGGTCATGTTGCTGGGCGTCGAGAAAAACCACGTTATTGCTAATAACTGTGACGGTTAGTAATATTTAAAATCACAATTTTCTCAGTTTTTTATATATTTTTAATCGATAAATGGACATGAAGACAGATAGAATCTCATAAGAACTTGTACCTACATCATGAGTAATCTCCTGGATAAATAACGCTTTCGACACTCATAGCCCCACACTAGGATTTTCTTCTGTGTCGTGGGTGCCATGGACATACAAAAAACTAAATTCATCATTCAGATGTCTGTCTGGCCGGTGATCGAACCCGGAACCCACTGCGTGTCACACCAGTATAATGACCGCTCTGCCACGCGGGTCGTCATGTTTATGGAAGCATGTTTTCAAACATAATTTATTTTCAGATTACCCTGTAGTAGACCAGTGGCAGATGATGTCGGTGCGTGAAAAGGAAACTTCCTTCGTGGACACTTTTCTCACTGCAGCCGTTGGTATTTTGCGAACCAAAGATTGTAAAGACACAGCCACTGATAGAACAAGCTTCTCTATCGTCCCCAAAAAAGTTAAAATAGTAAGTGATCATATGAATTACTGTTTGATACTAATTATAGATATAAACGAAAAATGTAACATTTCACAGTTGCTCATAACAATATGACATACATATACTTACATGAACATTTTGGAATGATCTATATATTTCTTGGAAAAGCACTAAACTATCATGTAAACAATGTTATATTATCAGAAAACACAATGGACAGTCGTTATTATTATCGTTGTTTACCAGGGTCAGAGTCGAGTGATAGCGCTTCTGAACGACCCCATTAGAGAGGAAGACAGTATAAAGATAATGGTGGACAAAAAAGGAGAGGTCATACAGATACCGACTTTCAAGAAAAGAAACCCTTATACCCTACAGTTCGATGTACCCGGTAAGTTACTAAAACTATGAAATTGATTCATATTATAATATAACGAAACTTTATTGTAAAATAAATTAAATTTATATAAAACGTTTATTTCACTGAACCAATTTAAATTATTATAATTACAAAAAAAAAAACAAAGCTTTCTACTCTCATAGTCCCACACTAGGATTTTCTCCTGTGTCGTGGGTACCATTGATACATAAAGACACACACACAAAATCACCCAGACCCAGAATAGAAATCTAAACTCATCATTCCGATACCTGTCTGGCCGGGGTTCGAACCCGGGAACCACTGCGTGTCGGACCAGTATGGTGACCGCTCCGTCACGCCGGTCGTCAAAATGGGTCTCATTTTTTGCCTGTGATTATATTTTGCAAATTTACTTTCCAGAGTCATGTTTAGAAGTGTCTATGCTTGTTTGGGTACGAGTGAGCAAGAATGGTCAATCGTTAGGCAGACGACAAATCAAGTGTGAGAGTCGTTTGCGGGAGCTGGATCAGTTACTGCGAGCTTCTGACCATCCTTTGGAGTTTATGTGCCAGGTATTAAATACTTAGTATCTGGATAATAACTTTATGTTTAACAGCACCTTAGAATCTTGTTGTACCTTAGGTACAAAATACATAAGTACAAATACATATAAACTTCGTTCAAGAGAAGATTGATATTCCGACTTGCACGAGAAATCGAATTGTGAGCATGTGATATGTAGATAATAGCTATACCTTATTTTTGAAATACCGAATTTATTAAATTTCAGTATTCACCTTTAATAAAAAATATTTTTCAGACTTTGGGTTTCAAAACAACAAACAAGGATCAATTAGACAGTTGGATGCTGAACGCATTCCAGAAGAATATCCCACCGCATTTTAACTTATTGTCATCGTCGGAACATTTCAATCCGAAAGCAGATGTATCCAGTAAGTAATGTATTCATTAAAACAATTCAAAAGTTTTGTTGTAAAGTTAAATTCTTAGATGTAAAAGAAGAGTTACCTTGTGCGTGGCAGATGTTGACCATACAATACTACCTACTTTAATATGCGTGAACGTTGTGTAGCCCCAGTCACCGTGAATGACGAAGAAAGCGGTATAATCTAATTTTGGATTTTATGTTTTCGGTCGTTTTTACTGAGCCAGAGCCACATTTGACCAATGGTTCCAAATCTGTTTGTGACCTAAAGCTTTTTAGTGGGACCAGCAACGTACAAAAGGAACTCCCCTAATTGCCCAATTTTCTTACTAAATGAAAATCTAGCATCAATCTTGCATTCCCTCTTTTTTATTATCACCGTGCGGTTATTAATGGGACGTGACTTCAATATTCGTTCTTTTCTAGCACGAATTCGTCATTTTTTTTTATTTGCTAGACGATAGACTATGTTATCAGGAGTCTTTTTAAGTATTTAAATTTGCCGTTTCAAGTTCGGTCGGATATCTGTTTTAATTGGACTTTGGTTGAATAGTTAAGTTATACTTGCAATAGGGTACATGTGCTCGGTATAAATTTAACACTATTAAAGCCAAAAGCCAATATTAAAGCCTAGCTACTAATAAAGCCTATCTCGGTAAATTACAATTTCCGTATTCAAGAAGATTTATTCAAATCTAACTAGTACATATAAAGTATAGATTCATAAATAAAAAACTTTTCCGCCTTATTTTCAATCAATCAATACATCAATTCAATCCTAGGTGGCGAGGAATACCCGACGTTGCTCCACTGGGCAGCGCGGTTCGGTCTGGAGCGCGTGTGCTGGCAGCTGCTGGAGTGTCCGGGCGGCGGCGCGGCCGTCGCGCTGCGGAACGCGCGGCACCGCACGCCCGCCGACCTCGCGCGGGACCACAAGCACTACCGCCTCGCGGACGTGCTTGCTGACCACATGGTGAGATTTGGATCCACTTTACATTATTCTAGTTTCACAATAGGAATATGAGATGGTAAAACGAAGGTTTTTCCGCCTAATAACAGCAGTGTCATGCGCTGTTGTGTTCTGGTCTGAAGGGTGTGGTAAGGGAGACATACATTTCAGAGGCATTCCATCATAGACCTCAGGGGTAGCATCACACCTGTACCTAACCTTAGATGGGACTTTAATCTTACCTAGGGTTGATTACAGATGTCCATGGGCGGCAGTAGC
>DWTU01000081.1:0-24312 GCA_018251515.1 Cecropterus confusis | reverse complement strand
TATATTGACAATTGACCGTATTTCACTTCGTTGAGGATCCGTTACCACTGACCAGCCGCACTTTGTACGAAATATAAAATATCCACAATTGACACGGCCTGTCTAACCCTTACACATACTTTTAAATAACGAACCAGTAGACAAGATGTTTTTAAAGTGATAGAACAAACGATTTACTTTTCAACAATAAAGTACTAATGAGAACAAACCCACTGAAAAGGGATAAAAGACGGATAACTTTTTTCTCAATGTCAAAAATATTTTCCAAGAGATTCGAGATAATATCATAATACTTTGGTTGAGCGATTCTTCATTAGTCTGGATAACACTGGTACGTAAATTGTGAGTATGCACAAATATGTGCCAGCGTAAATACAGTAGGAATACCTAATATTTAGCGTATTTTTAGCGTTAGAATATTTAGCGTTTTTTTGCAGTCCAAACGTCGTGTGCATAGTGCAAAGCACGTAGGTGCGCTTCCTACACAAAAACGTCCGGTACATTGCCGTAGGTTCCCACAAATAAATCCGAGCCAATTACAAGAATGTTGTGCGTAACTTCAAACGGGATTTTAAGATAAGATCTATTTTAAAACCATGACTTATGTATCAATATGTTATAAATGACAGCATAATATTAATGCAACATGGGAAAAATAATTATACAATTTACTTTTGGATAAATTTATTACAGTGAAAATGTTGATTATAAACTTAACGTAAATTGTAAAATAATGATGATGAAATATGAAAATAATCGAGGGTACCTCTATCGGTTATAGTCTTATCAAATGATTGAAACAATTATATAACTTGGTAAACTAAGTTGAGGCACCTCGACCTCGGTGACCTCCCCTAAAGTAAATACATAAAGCGATCGATCGCCTAATTTTTAAGGAGACAAAGGTACCAATCTAAAAATGTTTAGGGTAGATAACAAAGTGGAGGTGAATTATTTATGACACACGAGTGTCAATAGCGCCGCGCCGTGGAAGTGGTGAAGAAATGAACTATTTTGAGGCAAAACGACCATCGATCCGCGCCGCCCGCTCCGCGCCTCCTGCGCGAACTTCACGATGGAGAACCTCGACTCACTTCACTATCTCTCCTTCATGTATGAAACGTACTATCTATACGCATTATTGTTTAGCTAGCGCTGTTCACTAGGCCTCCGCGCTAAGGTCATCAATTAGACTGCACCGCCCGACTCTTGCTCTGTCTCTCTGTCTTCTCTAGAGCCCGTTTCCGTTCTCTTTCCTGCAGCAATCGTAGAATTACGAAAACAACTCGATGTCATCGGGGCATTCGAGGTCACCATAGTGAAGGATTGTTGTTGTGGAAATTAAACGCGCTAAATTTAAATTTCATCTACCGACGTATCATGACCGCGACACGCTGACGCTTACGTCGCTGACGACCGACGGTTGATAGACCGCGTGTGAAACTGGTCTCGCGCGCTCCGGCGCCTCAGTTTCCATCAGCAGTGACGGTCGGACGGCACCACGTTTCGCCACAGTAAGCTACGGTACTCGAACCGATTCCCTGCCAGGGGTTCGGCCCTGAACGTGCGGGAGCAGGCGAAGGCGGCGTCATTGAGCCGAATCGAGGCGGCGGCGTCGAGGGTGGCCGCGGGAGCAGAGAGCGGCGCGAGCAGCGGGGCGGCTGGCGCGGCGGGAAGCGGCGCCGCCCGCCCCGGCTACGGCTACGAGGCCCTGTCTGCTGCCAGCGACGGTAGCGATGCCGAGCCGGACGAGGTGCCGGAGTACGCGCCCTTCGAGATGGAGCTGTCAGGCGGAGCGGAGTCCGTCGAGGGGCCGTCGTCCCGTGGCTCCGCCAAAGTGAACTTTCCTCCGGACGTGGACCGCGAGCGAGAGCGGCGCCCGACGGGCACCTTCGCCGCGACAGCCACCGCAGCCTACCACCGGGGACGCGGCCGCTCTATGAGCGCCTGGAGTGATATCAGCCGCTCCAGTATTCGCTTCGAGGAAAGGTGAGCGATAATTACTCTCCTTATTTTTTGTAAGTGCTGTTAATTTGAATGGTAGTCGTAAGGTACGCTATCTAATAGGTATAAATTCTATAAGTTTTATAGATGAGATAGAATACATGCGATATCAGGAGTAAGATACAGGGTGTGCTCAAGAGATAGTTTGTATTATTTTAAGACATTAAGCCAACGTAGTCGGAAGAGAGGATCGCCAGCGACAGGGGTAATTGAGTTTTGACATACTTACCCACATACGCATTATTCGAAAGTGCTTCGCGTTTTGATTGCGGAGCGCATCTGGACCGAGAGGGGAGTAGTGGCATGCGCAGAGAGGCCGCTAACACGCCACCGCTACAATCTCCACCCTGCACCTACTCACATAGCGGATAACATTTCTGGGGTTATGGTGGCGACGTGTGAACGCTAATTGGCATATAATGTAACGTAACTCGGCGCGTCATACTTGACGAAATGAGGAGTATGAATCTTATAAATTTTGAACAATTAAGTGTAGCTTAGCTACAGTTGAGTTAATGGTAGCTATGCGGATTAAGTTAACGTGCCTGACCGCAGTAAAATATCCGGATGGCTACTTATTCTGGGCGGAGGCCACGCGATAACGGATCGAATGAAATACGTCTCGCTATATTAGTCGACTCTTTATTTCACAAGTATTTTACCAACATTTGGATCTGGAACCCGTCAAAATTGAAGTGTAAATTCTTCACTTATTAAAGAATTTATTGTAAACTAAAAGAACTGTTGTGAATGTCACAAAGATTTATTATTAGTTAGAATAAATCATAGTGTTTTTTTTATATTGACCTCAATTGTTTCAGTTTTATTTTTTTAATAAAATAAGCTTTATTACTATCATATCAAATAACTCTCTGATAACAATTTTAAAATAATTTAATTAATCAGATTCGTTCAAACATTATTTAGAATGTTAATTTATAACCAAGCCGGCATCGATCGTATCTTTTTGTGTAATTGTTTTAAATTAGTCCTCTTTTTTACATGCAGATTGAACCTAAACTCTTTGGTAGTTACAGAGAAAAAAAGTATGTGAACACCAAAACACATGACCTTGACCTTATTGTGACCATATTGTGTTCTGTCTTCTGACCTGTATCTACTGTTCGTGCCAAAAAGGCTCGCTCGAGTGACGATCGTACTGGTTAACTACAAAAGATGGTAGGTTCTTCGATTCTAAACGATATAAATATTCCCGGGCTGGTAGAATAGCAATAAGCAACGTGGAATGGTTACAATTATACCAATTATACCAAGTAACCATTCCACAGAACCAGAACTGAAATTCGCTTAGACAACAGTCGTACACACATGTCGTCAGGGTGTCACGTCGAATTCATGTACCTAAGCAACGATCATCCGAAAATACTATCAAGTTAAACGGCATTATCACATCTTTACTATCATCTAGACCTTTATTATGCTCAAAGTCTCTTGCGTCTTTCGACGTCCAAAATATTGAGCATGGTTATTTTTTAAGTATTCAATCAAATCAATATATATACCTCAGAGATTGCCAATTTTGTTGGGTTGTATTCTTAAAAGCACATTATAGCGAGTCAGAAAGAAAGAAAAAAACAATGTGAAGGAACACAAGTGGGATTTTCGCCCCTGAAAGTAATTACACACATCGAAAAAGTAGGTAATATTATTACGTAATTAGTTTGCCTTGTACTACAACTAAATACTTACTTGTCACGCGATGAAACTAGGCAAAGAAGTTTAAAAGAAATATCAGGAAAACGACTGAAAGCTAAACTTTATCACTATAACGAGTCTGTGATAATTTTGTTCCTAGGGCGCATGTTTATTATTATTTCAATCGCCCAGAAAAATTCAATCATAATTTGTTGTACTAGATCTTCATTTGAAATGAGTCAAATTAGACTAAACTTAAGAAAACGAAGGTGTCCTCGTTAGTTTCTGCCAAAACTCCCTTGGCAAAAGTTGTAGTTGAACGTACGCTTTACAGGTAGACTTCATTCCAATTAATTTGAAACTTTGTTACTTCATTTAAGCTTAAAATTGCTTGTGGCGGCACGACGTGGTAGTTAACCACCATTTCAATTACTTTGTTTGTGGAAAATGGAGATATGTAGGCGCGTACTCGATGCGGATACGCTTTCAAAGAATATGTCTCAAATCATAGCTATAAAAATATACTGACGCTAAATACTTATGACCCTGTAAAGTCAGGAACCAACTCTCGAAAACTTTATTTGCATAGATCATAAAACTTTATTTACAAGGCAAGTTTAGAAGCATGTCAATTAGTCCAGTCAGCTCGACTCATAAAGAAATTAAAGCATTGAAATCAATTTCCTCCTTTGAGAACTACAATGCCACAATCAAAGACACACAGAGACACCATTAAAATTTACAATATGCATTTGTTATCGGTTATTACAAATGATCCGTATCTTTCAGTATTCTCTCTATATGTATTTGTTTATCGCAAGTTATGAAAATGATAACAATTGAATAAACTTTTACATGTATTTAAGTAAACATAAAACTACTGAGGAAAAAGGGATCAAATCGCTGATATTGTACAGAGGAGATACGTCGGTCATTACGCGATAATTTCGTGACGTTATAAGAACAAACACAGATTTGTTTTAACGCTCAGTGCTGCCACTTGCGGACCGAGTAAAAACGCTTGAAGTGAATGTTTCGTGGCTCTCGGGTTGAGTGGGTCTTTCACATAAGTTGGAAATGAACGTTTCAAGCCGTAACATAACAACGCAATCCAATTACAATACGCTGTGAGATTGGCGGTGCTATCAATTCAACTCACGAAAATCTGCCTGCAATCCTAAAAAGCGGCACTCTTTCGATTCAAATCTGTGTTGCGTGGAATTCTTTATTTCCTATAACACAAGTATCGTTTCTCAACGAGTAAACAAATATAGTCAATGTAGAAGGTTTTTCCATAGCATACCTACACTTCAACGTGATTATGAATTCTAATTATATTATTAAGTAAAAAGTTGCGAAAACGAAAAATGTCGACAAAATTGGGCCGAGCCGCACTCCGACAGCCGTCGGAGCGGACATTTACCTAATTAGTATCTCACTTCTCTCGCTCTAATGGGCAAAGAGCATGGATATATACAAAGCATCCACCATCTACTGTACTTAGATCGGACTTGCCGGTTTATTTAATAAATATATACTCTATTGTGACAAATAATAAGAAATAATTCAATGAAATATACAATATAACAATACAAGAGACGGTCTCACCGGCAAACAGCGATTTTTTCCAGACAACCTCAAGGGAATATTAGATTGAAGTGAGCGTGAATATAAAGAAGCCTACCCTGTCTATCTTTATTTTCATGCGCACCTAATAATAGATTAAGAATTAGTTCAAAATACATATTAAGAAATGAAAGGAAAAACGAATTTCAGGAATTAAATGTAGGAACAATTATGAAATTAATTACATCTAAAATAGCAAAAAGCACAAAGAGAGGAAAGATAACAGAAATAGAGTTGGAGCCTAGGATTTGACAACATTTTTGAAGGAATGAAGCTGTTGGGCGTTACGAATTTATTTAGTAATGGAGTCAATGTTTATGGTGTTCGTTATTTAATGTGAATCTTCTTATCACACGACATTATCTATTTTTTAATTTTCTTTTGTTTTGAAACAACTGGCTGTTCATCTGTGAATTTAATTAAAATGATCTAAGACACATTTATAAACCACATCTTGAAGGAACATTTAGTGTTTGTTTTTATTTATCCAATAATATTAAAATCATCATCTCTGTCAAAAGTTACTATAATTTAAAGTAGGTTCTTGAAACGCGGGTGAAGCCGTGGGCTACATCTTGTATGGTAATATGAGTTTAAGTGCGCATAAGCACGTGCCTGTAGATCTTATAAATATTCACAGAATCCAGGTTGCAGCCAAAATAATATTCATACTAGTCGTGAGTATGCCAAATTATGTCAGTGTATATTTTCGTACAGAAAAAAGTACGAAAATGTACACTGACTGTGAACTTAGACCTCTTTGTCAGAATCTCGTTAATATTTATTCAGAACCTCCGCTACCTTTAATGAGGATTAATTATATTATTTAGAAAACCTACAGTGTTTGTTAAAATAATTACAGCACAGAAAAGCAAATATTAGTATTAGCTGTAATATTAATAGACGATTATTACAGCGTATATTTGCTTAAAACCAGTTTTACATCTATAAATTACAATCTAGGCTAGCTTACTGTATTAAGGGAATAATTTAAAAGTTGCCCGAGAACCATATTTGTTTCATGGTTGCCCGTCTTAGCAAATTCCATTGCAAATTATAGCCGAAACTAAAAACAACATTGCAATGTACCATTGTATGAGCGAAAATGTAAACGATGATCGTTTTGAGGAAAGAAAATAAACTTGTACTGAAGGCACTGCTATCCGCAAAAACGAAGAATCGAATGGAATGAGAATTCTAAATTTTCTGCTTAATACACATAATTCCACTTAACTCGTTAGCCGGTGACTGCAAATAGAGTTGCTCAGCTCGGAAGCGGGCGACACGTCTGCTCAATTGTGCATAGACGCGGCTTTAAATTGTCTTTCGCCTAAAATATTTATATTCCGTTACGAGACTTCGTTTTATTCTGCCGAATAAATATTTGATGCCGCTTCGGCGCCTATTATCCAATATTTCTCCAAGTTCTCAAATTATAAACGTATTCTCGAAAAGTCTATGTACGGCTTCAATTTTTATATATATATGTTTATAAGTAGTTACAATTGTTCAAAATTGTTAAAACATTAGATTTATCCAGTGAAGGCACAAAATTTATTTTTTCCCAAATTTATTTGGAGGCCTTTATAAATCAGCCGTAAAGTCTGCTAAGTCTCTTTTAAAAAGAGTTGTAGTTGCTTTTGAAGAGCTTTTTACATTATTTTGTCAAATAGAGTACATTTTGAACTCGAGACCGTTAACCCCATCATCTTCCAATCCAAATGATCTGACTCCATTAACCTCTGGGTACTTCCTCATAAGAAGATTACTGACTTTACTTCCTCTGATTTATACGAAGTTAAGACAACCAGTGTTCACCGATTCGCTCGCATTGAACAAGCTCGACAACACTTATGGAGTAGATGGAGCTGAGATTACATGTGTCAACTACAGCAACGAACCAAATGGCAAAGGCAGTGGCCAAATATTAAAATGAATCAATTGTTTCTAATCAAGGATGAGTCTAGCCCGCCACTGAAATGGCCATTAGGAGAATCATCGTTGTTTATCCGGAATTGGATGGCGCTGAGTTGCTGACTGTCACGACTAATAAGGGTATTCTGAGGCGAGCGATCAACAAAATTTGTCCTCTCATTGATACACTTTGATCAGATGATACCACAGCCTTTTAAGTAGGCTGAGATTATTTATACATTCCATTTGGCCAGCGCGCGCCAGTGGAGGAGGAAATATATTTTATTTACGATTGCCAATTACTTTTAAAACATTGTTATAACGTTAATTATTAGTATTATTAGCTTGCATGTGTACATTACCCCGAAAATATGTTGCGGATTAAAAATTATTGATTTCACGTTGTGTGTATTATTACACAAACAATTTGGCCACCGTGACAGGATCTAAGCTAATATTCTACAACAAAACTAATCAATAACTATTTGCTAAAATCCATCGGTAAATAAATACAGTGAGATCCTACTTAGCATATTTTATATTGTATTTATATTTAGTTTATTACAATGAGATAACTTATTTAGGTTTTTGTTTTATCGAGTGCAAGAAAGAGAAATTATCCCGTTTACGAAAACAGGTCAGAATAAAATGATTACATTTTCCTATTCTAACCTGTCTTATCATTATCGTCCGGGATTCATGGTTCATTTTTACCACATTACAATCAAGCAAATTTTTCGAGAGTAGCTTCATTTGCAAGAGACACTCAACCTTTTATCTGACAACGATTCTCGATTGTGGTACCTTAAGAATGTAGAAGGGATAAAATATATTAATTTGACGAGTCTTAAATCTTAGTTTTTCATAAAAACATTTGTCCTACAAAATGTCTAGTTTTCTGAAACAGCCCTCTTTCACACATGTATGGAAACTGCGGTTATTACAAATTATTACTAACTAGCAATTTTTTTTACCTATTTTTTTAGCTAATTTCCTGCATATAAAAGATGAGAAATAAAAAGAAAGTACTTAAACATAAATGAAATGTATGCCAAGCTTGGAGGTGAATTATCTTGTTCACTTGCCATATGCCATATTTTACAGAAAATGATTACAATCCTGCCTTCCTTCGTAAAGAAAAAAAGAGATCTATCAGTATTTTAAAGAAAAATATAACTCTTACGAAGTGAACATACTGCACTAACTACCCCCAGGTAGTTCAAATTATTGATGAATACGCGTGTAGAGTGTACTCATCAAAATTAAATTATATCAACAAAGGACGGTATGAGCTATTTGAAAAGGGGTTAAAAGTGAAAGAAACGATGAAAAAGTTTAAAAAATATATCGTTAGAATTGCTGCAACAAATTAAAAGAACAATATTCATTTGTAATATATGGTGTATTGCATATATATATGCCTACAAAAAAATACCAGAAAATTGTAGATGGACAGTAATTGATGGAAAATACGAGTAGGTATTATTGGTTTGATGGTCCCCGAAGTCCATCATTTGAAGAATTATCTTGTGACTTGGTACCGCGGTCATGTTAATGATTAATTACCGGTGATTGAATATGATGATAGTATGACTTTATCTTTATGAAAATATAATTATTTTCATCATACTATAAAGTCAGACAGTACAAATGAGGAATGTGCAGAAGAGAAATATTGAATTGCTTCTAACAGTTCGAAGTATAACCACGAAGAATACGTAACTTTGTATTGCAAGATCGCGGTCACAATACAGATTAAATGAAAGGACGCCAGACGGAACGCTGGAAGCGTCGCGCCTTCTCAACTTGAAAGCGAAATACCGATACCAATCACCAAGTAGCAATAAAAGCATTAATTTATAAGACTCATTGGTTTCAACAATGAATCGATTAAAGAAGCAGTGAAATTAAATGTTACAGTTTTTAAATCAAACGTTTGAACTTTTGGTAGGGAATATTGGTAGGGAATGAATCAACAGAAATAAACGCAACATAGGCGAGGTTGCATTTATTCTTCTTCCAATCTAGGTATGTTCCGATTATTTCTCAAAGGAAAAGAAAATTTTTTATATCATTTATATTTAAAAAAAGAAAATGTATTAAGCGACTCTTTGTTGTTTCTCTTTTCTGTCATTATTGACAACATAATATTTATTATGGCGAAGAATACTATCGTTTTTGTTATTGTTTTATCCGTACTTTCAACAGAAATTGCAAAATTAAGCCTTTTTGATTGAAACTGATTCCTGAAAACCAAGACAACAAACGGCTGATAAGATAATATCACTCAATGAGCTACGTATATAAGAGTGTATGGCATTACAGTATCTAAGAAAACCAATAAAAGGTAGCCGTATGAGATCTTATCAATCTCCTCGGAATTCTTGTCAGTAGTCGAGAGGGCGCCTGGCAGGATAAGGCCCGTGAACTCGGGAAGCAGGATTACACTGATGGAACCCATTCACGCTTCTAACAAAAGAAACCTCAGCCATTATTGTAACGAGACACTGACAAAAGTACAAAGACGGTAAATTGAAATCCTTCTGCTCAAACTTTTTCGTTACCATGTTTGAGTATTGGCCTGCCTTTAAGGCAATGATACAGTTGCAAGATTAATAATTCTGGCTTTCTTGTTAACTAAAGTATGATTTTAACCAAAACTAAAACCTACAACGAGAACAAAATATCTTCTAAAATCATTTTACACTCAAAACGAAATGAAAAAAATTAACATCAAATATTTTTATAAATTTAACAATTACATCCGTCCATTGTACTGTTAGCTAGTCTGGCAGAATTGCGAATTCACAGTCGAGACTGGTCCGAGAATAACACGAATAAATTGAATCGCTAAAAGAAAACAGCCCAGGGATAAACTCTAAATGAATTATTTTTCTACTAAAATACTTATTCACGCAGTAATTTTAAGGAACAATAGGTTTGCTGTTAGCTAGCTGTAGGTTCAACTTTGAGTTTTTACTAGTTACTAGTATATGAATAATATTGGGAACTTGTCACGTAGAAAGTCACGAGAAAAATGGAAATATAGGAATAGAAATGTAAACTTGAGTATATTCAGTATTCGAATCAGGCAAATACAGAAAAACGAACAATTCATTGGTACATAGCGATCCCGATTGAATGTTTTCTTCATACTATCCAAATATTAATTTTGGTCTTCAGGAATTAAAAAAAAAATAAACAATTTCAGATACTTAAACGTAGCCCTTCCGTAATTACTTACAGAAGTAATGCGTCGCAAAATTATAATATTCTGAAGACCTTAAGCGGTTCACAATTACTTACACAGAAATAAAACGTTTTCTTTATATTTCCCATTTCTTATTTCAGCACGACCAACACGAAAAAATTCCCATGGATATTGCCTTACTATCTAAAAACAATATTGACCGATCGCTGCTTCGATTTAATAATGACTTAACACAAAAACGCTAATTTTACAGGAGAGCCAATTCAAAATTGTACAATGTTTTTGCTTCCAAATTTTTTTTTATTAATGAATGAAATATCAATATTAAAATATATAACAATTAAAAGCACATTAATCATAGTGTACTAAGTGCAAAAAGTTTTTAATTCCAGGCCTTGACAACCATATTTGAATAATATAAAACTGATTTAACTTCGACTTACGACAAATGTAGTATCTCAATATTCTTACTTATAGAAACTCCAGTCTTGTTAAGATGCCGACTTGGCCCAGTAATTTTCTGAAAGAATGACCTAAGACGAAATAATTCACATGGTAATTTTTTTTTCTAAAACATTCACACAATTGTCTTAATAATATTATTTTTAAAAAGTTCAAGAATATATCTTTAATTGGTTTTATGTGAAAATATTACAGTGAATTAATTGAAGAACGACACATTTCGTGTTGCAGTATGGAATCACAACACTAATGAAAGCGAAATAATAATATAACCATTTAGTAATAATGAAACGTTAATGATTACGTTAAACGTTAACAAAAACATTTTTCCAAAGAAAATAAAAAATAATTCCAAATGTTATCCAACCTACTACGTTATTTAAATACTTATAAGGGTCTTTTAGTTCTATTCTCAAAATATCAAAACACGCGGCAGCGTGTTGCCAAGTTCTCTGACAAAAAGCAATTTATTTTTCTTAATTTATTAAAGTTTTAGTGAAATTTTTGTTAATGGATTTAGCCAGTTTAATTTTTTGTCGGGGATTTCCATGTTACTTAAAGTTTTTTATTGTTTGAATATATTGATCAGGGATCAATGAGGAAGTGAACATAGTCTCCTTCGTTCTGCGTATGTCCTTTATTGCGTATGGATCTCAATTCGACTGTATTTTTTATATTTATTACTTCGGCTTTTTGTACTGGCTGAACCGATTTTGACAATTCTTTTTTATTTGAAAGCTGGTACTTCTCATGAGTTGCGTACATAAATGAGACCATCATTTAATTTTATACAGTTCTGACAATGGCATTCATTAGAAAATTATCTCAGAATTAGGATTCCGGAATCCTCCACGCAGCGCTGTGGACGGCCACCGGGTGGTTTTAGTGCGGTAAAAATCTTATATAACCTGGCGTTGCTCCTACGGCGTCGGGTACCTTTTGAAGGTTTCCCCCTCGTGACAAAAAAAAGGTATCTAAGATGAATTAATTTAATGGAAATGTGAGCTTCTACTCCTCGACTATGATGATGATAGGGGTACTGCCATTTGGTGCTTACGGATATGTAATGAGATTGATAAGCAGAGACTACGGTGAAAACGGCGCGGGTGCGCCCAGTTCATATTTAACCTTTATTCACCTCTACACAATTTATAAAAGTTTTGTTAGTCATGGCTTAGGCCTAAATTTAACATTTATGTTGGACGTTTAATAAATTATGTACCAAAATATCTTGAACGCTGACTTCGGGACTATGTACTATGTATGTAAGAAATCAGAATGTATTTTTATTTTTCCTTTTGTTATGGAATAGAATACGGTTTCTATTTCTTTTTGTGCAATCATATTTTATACGTCTTTAGAATGCACAGAAGAGTTGAAAGTAGGTTTGGAGGTGAAGCCACCGCTTCACCACCCCTCAAAATAATTTTGCGTGTCGCATGAATATAACGGAGGTACCTGCCCAGAAAAAATCATCAATCATCTGCACAGAAGCTAGTTGAAGAAAATCTTCAGGAAAACTGTGTCTAACTGCGAGCGGCGTGACTTGCGAATAGTTGTTTGAATCTGTTGAACTGCTCTAACTGGAAGCTGGAACTATACGAGCTTCTGGAACTGGATGAACTGTTTGAGCTGAACGAATGGATCCCAGGCCTTGAAAGCTTTCCCGTACACCCACCGCCTGAGGTCCCCACCTCTGAAGCTTCAATTGAACTGATATATCTAGGAACCACCATCTCTATTTACAGCACTAAATTCTTTTTATTTATGAAATAAGCAATTCTTTATTAATATAAGCAAATAAAACCAATTAATAAGCCATTTTTGGGTACAATTTAATGCACAAATGATTTGTGTAAATAAATTATTAACCTTAAAATTTCTGAATAATATACAGAAATTGGTACTTATTTAGATATTATATTTTTTTATGGGATATCATTGCTTTTTGTATAGAAATTATTACTTCTCTTTAATATAGTAAAGAAGTAGCAAATACACACTCTTGTCAATTTATCTTAGGTACTGTCAGATTATATTAAATTCATGATTCCTATTCATAATTCCCCGTTTTAACGTTTCCTGATATTTTTAATGGTAGCTTGTGATGTATTTTATAGGAAAGTAGGTTTTATGATCGCTTTGATAGCTTTCCATCAAAGTATTTATTTAATGTTGCAAAGCCCAACAAGACACTATAAAGAAAACACCTAAGTTCTACTTTGTCTCATTAAAATTTTACCAGGCGCTCACTATTGAAAAATAAATAAATTGAAATATATTTTAAATTGTAAAAGATTGCTGTTTTCAGATTTTTTCCTTTGTATGCATCCTATTTACCAATCTGGAATTAAAATTTCAAGCTTCTAGGTCATCTGAAAGTGGGTTAGGTTTTTGATATATATGTCAGTCATTCAGTGATAAAAATGCCGATATTTGTACCTTTATATATCAAAAACTATACGAGCTACATTTATGAAATTTGAGATGATAAGCAGTCTAAGAGGTCTTTATAAACATACCAAGTTTTATGTATCTAGCTTAAGTAGAGTCAAAAGTGGATCCAAATGATTCCTGTAAATAACACATGCGTTGCTTTGTTGCTAGAGGACTTGGCAACACGTTGCCGCGTATTTTGATATTACGGAAACAAACAGTATGTTGAAATGCAAAACCTCGTCGCATCTGTTGCATAACAATGCCGGCCAAAATCAACCAATGACATAATGACATATAGTCCTGCATATTAAAATAAGACCTAATTTGGACAAAATGGTAGCTTTAATTCAAAATTGATGTATTTTGGATTGCGCGAGTATTCTTGCGAAGAAACGAGATGTAGTTTATGAAGTTCCAATGTCATTACGCAAAAACAGCAACTCTCGAGAGCCTCTCGGTTCTTTTACCCTGTCACAACGCCACGACACAATCACTCGAATTAAAAAGATGCCGTTACGATCAGGCCTCAACTTGGAATATCAACAATAAATCGAACAATAATATAATAAACGTTACTAAACCAAGATAAACTTTCGATCCAAAAGTTTAACAAATGTAATGCGGGTTATTTTTGCAATTTTGCATTTATTATCATAATTTTTCATGACCAAACTATAAGATGTTGTCTTTGACGACAAAATTCACTTTAAAAATTCAAGAGTGACCGCAGAAATGGTATAACTTCTGTTTAATCCCACTGCTGTTTTTATATAAAAAATGATGATTGTTATTCTATCACGCTGAGATTTGATCTGATTATTGTATCAGAATCAAATTACATGCATGTTTAGTTTTTTCTGTAATTTTGTCCACAGATAGTTTACGACCTGGATATCACTATACGACTAATTAACATAATGATTCCATTCAATTTAGGGATACGAATGTCACCCCTATTACGTTCACGTGCTTATCTTTTATAATTTCCATATTTACGTGTTGACGCAGAATTCTTCGAAAGTGTGGTTCAAAACACGACGCATGTACGCCATTGAAAGCAATATTGTATTACAAGGGAAGATTGAGTCCTTCAATAACGATATAATCGAGTTTACCAAAGACTGTTTACAATATACAGCCAGGCGACCAGGCGTCGAATATTGTTTTGCTTTTCTTTGCATAGAAAATGGAAAATTGTAATTGAGGCCAATATAACTGAAAGAATGTTTACTTGGATATAATATTTTTTGCCCACTGCTGAACTTCAGAATCTCCTCACGTCCAGCTAGGCTAGGAGCATAGGCCACCAGATGAGGAAAGAACGCATTAGTGAGGGAATCTTTTATGGACCCGACATCTACAAGTAACAACAAGCCAATAACAACCAGGTAACAGATTTAAAATGACATTCTCGATCGACGCGTGCCGGCATAACGCGCTCTAAGAAGAACAAAAGTCTACGAATACCTAGGTTTCAAAAAGACGCGATTCTCGGTCTATGGTTTGATAACCCATATTTATTAAAATATACATAAATTTTCAACGCATGTTTTCATAGCGAAAATATTTTCATCTTCACGGCAGTTATACGATTATTTACGGTATAGTCGTTGCATGCAAAATGCTGAGTTCTGGGCGTTATATTTTTATTGATATTGCGCGAATTGGTTTGCCGGTTTCAAGGGCCGGTTCCTAAGTTGATGTAAAATTAGACAGTGGTCGTTTAGGGAATTACTATTTTACGTTGTATGAATTACGGCGAGTTCCATTCAATTTACATCGAGATAATTTCATTCCAGTATTTGTAGATTCATAAAAAGTGATAAATAAAAAGCAAAAAGTAAACGGGAAAGAAAAATAAATCTTATTTCCTTAAAAAAGATTTTTTTTTCTTTCTTGTGGTCTTAGCAATGAGGGAGTGACAGCAATATTTTTGTGAAAAGGCGATCAAAACATCAGCAAAAGTTTACCAAGATTCCCACCATTGTTGAGAAGGTAGTTAGGCCCCCTAACAAAATCATGTTCAATAATCAAGAACGGTGCAGGGTCATAAAGCTCGGCTCCACCCAATCTGTGAGAGAAACGAACGTTCCGGACTTCATCAGAGCTGAAGACTGGCCGTCCCTAGTCTTGATCTTAATCCACTTGTTTAAAATTTATGGTCTGTTTTGGCGAGTAAAGCTTGCTCTAAAAGCTATCAAAATTTGGAGTCCCAAAAACCACCCATTCGATTGGTAGTGAATAATTTTCCCACAGAAAGAGTGCGTGCTGCTATTGATAACATTTGAAGGACTGTATTGCAGCCAAGAACTACATTTGCCAGATGATAATAACGAACGCGTGTTACGATTGATACCAACGGACACCAACTTCATGTGAGTGGCAATTACCAAGTTGGAGGAGTAAGTGAGAGCCGCTGGACCCCATCAAGGTAATCTTGATCCTCTACTTTATTTGTTGAAAACAAACTTGCGTTACGTTAGGTCGGCTTTAGTTTGGTGTGCAGGGAGCGGTGGCGGGTTCCGGTCATCTGCACGTTCGTCGGGGGAAGGTTTCAGTGACGTCATGCGTGAAGGGATGAGGGCGCGGGGTGTGGGGTGCGTGGGGTGCGTGGGGGCGGTGTGCGGGGCGCTGATCTCGCGGCTGCGAGGGCCAAAGCTCAAATCTCGTTCGGTGTTGCAACGCGACGCCTGCGGAACGGCGCGCTGCGTTGCGCTCAGTTCGCGGCCGACGCGGACTCCCGGTATTCCTTATTGTACGTACGCCGTAGCCAATAACACTGTTTCGCACTTTCTTAACTACCCAAACTTTTAAACTCGCTGAATGGCGGGTCGCTGGTTGTTTTTTTACTTTGAACTAACTTTAGCAAATAAAATGTTAAATATTAAACCGAAATAAACTTACGAGTAAATAAAAAAAAAATAAGTTGATTCATTACAAACTTGTTTTATAAACTTCACCGAACTTGTAACAAGTACTTTTATAATTTTAATGCGCTTACAAGATTGTGTTTAACTTTAGAAGAATATGAAATATTACCTACACGAACATGTTTTAATAAAGTTAACGGCCTGAGCCTGCCAATTTCGGCAGCGGCAGCCGGTCCACAAAAAGAAGTCTCAAACGCGGGAGGTATAAACAATGAACTTCACACAATGCAGCGACTCGCCACTTCACAATCACGAGACGCTCGTCTTCCTGTCTGTTCCATCATTATTTAAGACCTTAGTATCTACGCTACCTGTTTCTTTATTTTTATTAAAAATACAAAAATAATAAAGAATGGTACTGTGTTTTGTGACACACATGACCGAGGTGTAAAATACGTTCAAAACGATGTGTTAAGATATTACTTAACTACTCCTATTTGAAAAATACACTACTATTGAATATTCAAAACGAAAAGACATCGTAGATATCCTATAAGTGACAAATATCTCATATTTTCTAAGACTTTGAAAGTTTATTGATGGCCATGATTACTTATGTAGTATACATAAAGCTTTACAGTTACAAAGTTGACCGGTAACAAAACTAGTGAATAAGCAACAAGTGTTCTCCATAACTTACGAGTACAAGTTATTTAAGTAAAGTACAGGTCAAAGTAACGCACTATACTAGATATTTTTAACCTAGTCAGATTCCTTTCTCTGCCTTAGTTGTGAAACTTATAACTAATTACCAACCCCTATTAACTCAGTTAGGCATCAAAAACCCAAGTGTTTGGAACCTAACTGTGTTTTGGAGTTGCGTTTATCTACAGAATTAAAATAATATCAGTAATTCGAATTTTATAATAAAAACACCTATACAAAAATATTGCAAGTATTAAACAAAATCATCTTGCCAAAATCTGACAAAGAACCGGCAAGCCAGCTTCCCTTTTACAGATATATTAACTCGAAGAAGGATTATCTCGCGAGAAGCTTATTAAGGCTTTGCTGGAACTCCGCTAAGCTCCGCGTGTCGCGAATGAGGCGGTAATCGGGGAAAATCGACACGACACATTAACGGCATTTGTTGGGAAGCTTTGCTGAAAGCTCTTTATATTACGTCCGATATACGTATATCAATAAGATTCACGAGCTTCAGACATTTAATATAAATACTAATCATAGACGCACAAAACGATAGCAATTGTTGAAAACGCGGATAGCAATGCAGACAAACAAAAACAGTACCTTTTTTCTATTTTGTTTCTCAACCGATTTTTGTTTGTAAGTGTTTAGTTAAGTTACGAGCTTGATATTTCATTAAAAAACATTTTTTCTATAATGATTATGTCGTGTTTTGACTAGTAGGCGAACACAAATAAAATATCACAAAACTATTTAGCCTTAATAATAAAATCTAGCCAATCACTAAAAAATAAAAATACTTATAATTATTAGATGGTCGTAAAATAAAAAATGCATAGTTGTAAAAACGCTTGTAAAACAAATGGCGCTCGATTTTTGCAGTCGATACCAATGTTGACCTAATTAAATTAACGTTTCAAATATTCAATATGCATATTTAAGTGACGAACCCGAGTGCCAAACAGAAAAGCTTAGCATAAAAGCCATACATATAAATAAAGAAGTTATTTGAACATCGAAAACGTTTAAAGAATTATTAAAAATAATATGTCAATAATATGTAATAACGACAATATGCATATATTAAGCCAATCTACTGAATTTATTTCAAAGCATTGAAAATATATGTATAGTGAGTTGTTGTTATTTTTATTAAAATCCTTCAAATCAAAAATTATCATTTAAAGTTATGTTACATCCTAAACGCGGGCGAAGCCGCGGAGCACGCCCAGTTCTAATTTACTATTCCAAATAGACTTTGTAGTGCATGCATTCGTGATAATTTCATTAATTGCTTCAAGATACTTACATTAAACACTTATTTCAAAAACGTTATTGAATTAAGTTGATAGGTATGAAAAATAAAATAAAGAAAAGTTTAACATGTTGCTAACAAGCCGTGTATTATATTTTGCAAAATTGAAATTAGGCCGACGATATTCTTCCACGAGGTGGAGACGGCTTATGCATATTCTATTCACTTATCTCAGCTACAGAGGAGCCTGTCTATTCACCTCTCAAGTGCTTTTGTTTTAAGATGCTAGGGAATATTTTAAAAGAAAAATAGTATCGTGACATATTTAAATTATATACATGCATCTTGTTGTTGTTAGGCCCTTTCAAACTATTTAATGCAACGCCAAGTTGTTATGATTGCTTAAAATTATGCAAAGTACACTCTAAATAAATTCAGGGATCAGGGGAATCGCTACGTTTACAAGTCGACATCGTCATGGACGAATACCTTAGCGTACGCAAACATAAGTAATCCAACTAAACCAAATGTGATGATCTTAACTGAAAGATAGGGTTATATGATAGAATTCGGTTAAAAATTACCCGTATTTCTATGTGTATCCATTTCTCCAAGTAGTTAAGTAACGGTGAAGGAGCCTATCATGAGCAAATGTACAATCTTCAAAGTTCTCCATATTATTTTCGAAAGTGATATGAAATTATCACGGTAAACTGTGCTTGTGTGAAAGAGTGCTTAAACCTTTAAAACGCATTTATACTTTGTTTCCGTTTTCAAAATCGTTAACGTAAACCAGAAATTGTAAGCATCTTTCGTTTCATGAAAGTTATCCACATTTCCTGTCGACCTTATAAGTTGACAAACCTCGAGGGTCCCAAAAATGTATCCGATCGTTTCAGTTTTAGGAGCGACGAACAATTTCTTTTTTTCCAATTTCCTGTCGTGATTTCACATCTGATTTGAGATTCGTATCACGCGTTGCAACTGAAGTTGACATAACAAGAACGAACAACCGTAGAAATACACGTCAGTAATGACAATAGATACAAGTACGTCAGATATGGTGATTAAATTTAATCTGTACTATATTTGTTGATAATAATTTGAATAGGAAAAATGACATATTTAGAATTATATAGATATAAAATATAATAAATTATATGTAAAAAGAAACAATTTGTCAAATTAAAAATAAAAAGTTAACTTTTAATATTTCTTTTTTATTAATTGAAATAAGGACGAGATAAGATCCATCTGATAATATCTAATATTCAGTGTCGTGATAAATCCCATCTGTAATCAAGCTTATATAAGGTTAAGTCCCACATGAGTCCTCCACTGATTTACACTTAGTATTTGTTATATTTTCTCAAAACTTGTACATGTTCTGCCGACGTTGATTATGGGTTGTTATTCTTGAGGACTACATAAGAATATTTCGTATATGTGGACACATGGGGTAAAGGAGAGACCTTACCATTCAAATCAGACTCCCTTCAAACCGATTTCCAAAATGGTCTAACACTGAAAGTTTCAGATTCGATGCCCGGTTTTCAAACTTCACAAGCTCGGTATTGAAGTAGAGTTATAAGGCGTTATTATGTAAAATTTGAATTTCAAATCGCTTCCAGTTCGTCGAATTTTCCGAGTCATTGGTCGAAAACGCTAATTCGTATCGACAGGGTTGGTGGGGTGGGACGTCGGGCGATCAAAGGATTTATTGTTGGAAGCAAGTCAATTTAGCTCAGATGAAGAATATAATAAACATTGATGTTTGAAGAGCGCGTATGACGTTTTGAAGAAACATTTTAATTAAAAATACAACTGACTATCAACTATAGCAAAAAGTAAAAATTACTTTTACAAATGTTGGTTTATTTCAATGTACACATGATTAGACAATTTCTTTTCTTTGCGAACTCGGTAAAAAAAAACAGCCGATAGTAAGTCGCAATTCCTTTCATGGCAGAAAGATTTTTACAATCGTATATATGAATGAATGTATGTATGTATATATGGATGAATGAATGAATGAATTTTTATTTGCAATAATTGTGATTTATATTAGGGTTTTAATTTAAACATTTTATCTCACAATTAGCCGTTTACAATATGGCATGCTAATGTCAGTTCAAAGTATTTAAAATAATAATTATTTATAATGTCAAATGTCGAGTTCTGTAATATTAATTCTATCTATCTGACTATTTTCTTGCTTAATAAGTAATTGTATAAACATGTCAATTTATCTTTTTCATATAGTTCCTACCTATTGACAACTGAATCTAAATTAAGATTAAATTTATATCACATGTCACACCCAGACCCAGAACAGGAATCTAAACTCATCATTCGGATGTCGGTTTGGCCGGGGATCGAACCCGGAACCACTGCGTGTCAGACCGGTATTGTGACCGCTCCGCCACGCAGCTCGTCATATGACTATGCGATTGGGCATCTGTGGACTAAGTTGAAACACCCTGCAATAGACATTTTTTTTATAATAGAAAGCAAGCGAACACGCAGTCAGCTTGATATTAAGTGGCCACTACCGGCCCTGAACATTTGTAATCAACCCCCAATAAGATCAGAGTCCTTTATGACAAAGACAAATACACATCACCCAGATCCAGTTTGAAATCTAAATTCGTTATTCAGATTTCTATCCGTCTGGTATCAAAGCCAGAACCCACTGCGTGCCAGTCATATAGTGCATTACCTTACACTACCTCTCGCGGGTTGGACAGATGTACCATATTAGAAACTTTTGCGGGAGTGGACTTAACAATCTCCTTAAGATTCAAGGTGATCCAAGATGATATAGCATAAAGTAATGCATTAAGACGTAACAGACAGACTAACAATCATTTCTATTTATATAAACGAGAACTAGGTCAGTATTTCACTCTGGGAGTAGCTGAATACCTCATTTTCATAACAAAAAGCAGTTGATTACAAAAAGGAAAACTACACCGTCGGGGAAACAAAGCTCGTTCTTATCTGAAGATCATTAATGATCTCCATTAATAATGGCCATTGTGAATACGAGTATCTTCGGTACACTAAGAGTTGTTACTTTTTGTTCCACTGCTCAGTGATGTTTTGTTTCAGTTTATTTACAACTGCAATGGTATATAACGGTGAAAACGCCATTATCACAAGTAGAAATCAGAATAATTGTCTGGGTAATTGCGAGGAGACCAGGACAATAATAATACATTATGAAATAATACGTCTAATCATTTTTTAATTAAACGCTACTTGCGATAAAATTATAGTAAGTAATATTTAAAAGTGGTTGCGCTTTGTGGTTCGACTCCAGAAGCACCACCGCCTCACCTATTTCTGCCTTACAACAGCAGTGTTATGAGCTGCTGTGTTCTGGTCTGAAGTTTGTGATAAGGGAGACATACTTAGGGATAGCAAGGCATCTGCGACCAACCTCGGCTAAAACTCTTCTTCGAGATCTTACCTGGGGTTGATACCAGATGTCCATGAGCGGCAATGACAACTTTCCTTATATTATAGTAGCTGAGCCCCGCGGCTATACCCGTGTTTAAAAAACTTGAAATAAGTAGTACATGTAGCCAAAATGTTAGACCTTATCCAATTTTAACATCCTAGGATTGTTTCAGAGAGGACTGATAGCAACAGACAAGAGCGGCAGTGACAATGGCTGCGTGCGCGTAGAGCGCGCGCGGTTTCTTAGGTTTTAAGTTTTTGTGCAGAATCCTAATTACATTTTCTAAAGTAGAAGTAGTCTAAATTACGCCTTATGATATCAGCGATCCAACAGTTAAAGTCCCGTCAAAATCGGTCCAACGGTTTCGGATATTACCCAGAACAAACAGACAGATTTAGTATTTGATGTTTTGTTATCAGTATCCTATATACTTCTCATGTGCATTCGATAAAATGCTGTTATTTTGATACAACAGACACTTGCAATTTTATTTATGTGTATAGATAAAAATAATAGTTACGTTGCACCAGTGCCGTGCGATGTCGGTCTTGAATATCACCAGCCCGTCACTTCCCGACGATTTCGTAAAAGGCGACTAAGGAATAAAATTCAGGAGATCGACAGCAGCGTCTCTTTGTTTATTCTCTATGGTTACACTTGCGCCAGATGCGAGGGCACAATCCCTTATTAAAGGAGGATTATGTTCAGCAGAAGTAGGACAATAATAGGTGGACGGCAACATCAACTAAGAACCGAAATTAACACAACTATGCTACCATCGCTTTTTCGAAAATAGCACGTACATTTAACTAATAAACGGTAATCCAGTACTTCGCAAAATCCGTTCGCTGTATATCCAACAACCTTTCGGAAACTCAACATCCATGTTATAGAGGTGCACGGTCCTCGAAACATGTTCTCGTTGAAATAAAATTACAGTCGAAATTCCAACTCATTTTACCTATAAATAAATTCGAATTGGGTATGGTTGCGCACTACTATAAAAATATAGCTCAATTCCAACGGATTTACTAACTTTATCTTTTTAAATATTTTTCTATTTATATTTTTATACAAAATATATAAGTATATAGAGTAACCAACTCACAAACACCGTGACCACGATACATACACCTGTATCGAAATATCGGAAAGAAATTGAAACTGCATATCGTGTATCGGGTACGCACTATACGCATATTCAATTTATTTTTTGCATATGAAAATCTATCGTATCCCCGAAAATATTAGTTTAAAACCAAACGATCCAATCCATCCGATCCGATCATCCAAATGTAGTCCACGTACTTACAACACCCATCAAATAAGAAGACAATAAAGCTTAATACTTATGTTATTAGTAGTGACACGGTGAAATCGGAATAAAACCAAAAAGGTTTTCATCTTATACAAGCTACTAAAAAATATTTATTTGATAAATTGTTGATAACAGTTCTAAAAATAAAATTGTTACAGGATCTTCGTAGTTAACGTCACGTTCCGGAAATTTAACAAATTAAGGAAAATGTTGTTTCTAACAATTCGGTGCTGTCTTACTTTTAAGATTCGAGTTTCATCATTAATTTCTATCTGTTTTTTCCATAAAATCTGCGGAAAAATATTTGGTGTGAGAAAGATAAATCATAAAAGTAATTTTCTGCACGCCGACGTCAAAAAATCAACACCGTAAAGTTGGCTGGTAAATATCACAAGTTCTGCAGGATAGATTACTAACGTCAAAAACTTTGCCTATTATGTGAAACAGCTGGTTTTCGTTTCCTTATTTACAGTTTTAACAGCCCGTAGCAATCCAAATATTGTCTGGTTCCGTCCGTACCTTCCGGACAGATCTAGCTTAAAAATACCATGACGTCTTAATCATCAACAAAAATATTTCAACAGCGCGTTGAAGCTGAGATTGCACAACGCCATCTAGTATACCGCGAGTGAACTAGTTCTTATGACATCAGACGATAATGATTAGTTATTAGGCATGGATAATACTGTACCGCAATAACTTCCAAAGAAATAATTTAAAACATATAAACCATACGTTATATGTATTTTAATTAAATTTACGTATAAATATTTTAATTAAATTGGAATTGATATGCATTGCATAGCCGGTACATTTAGAGGAATAACATTAGTAAAACTTTATTAATATACAAAAAAACTACCATAAAAAACCATCGGCGTCGCTGTCTCTGGGCAAGGTGCCCAAGATGCTGGCAGCATTTCCTCTTTGAATGGCTATATATATATATATATATATATGTGTGTGTGTGTGTGTGTATATATATTAGTATACAGAAGATAAACAAGACTTCTAAACAGAGTCATAAGCATATCTTTCGCAATATATTGGGGTTAAATTAACTAAGACTTATTGAATCCCATCATAACTGAAACAACAGAGTAAAATAAGTTAAAAATTTTAGTAAAAAAACCCGTCAGTATGTGTCTTTATGTACGAGTACACACATACTTTTTAAAAATAATTTTCCCTAATTTCATTTTTCTTTTTCATTACTCGTAACGATTTCAGTACAATTTAGAAATGGTTTTAAAACTAGGATGTAATTGTATTAAAATATCAAAAGATTAAGAGCAAAATCCCAAGCGGGTTATTTATTTATTTATTTATTTATTTATTTAAAATGTTGCACCAACAAGGAACACACCAACAATAATTACAGGTCTA
>DWTU01000080.1:0-24362 GCA_018251515.1 Cecropterus confusis | reverse complement strand
CACACCTGAGAGTTCTTTAAAAAAAAGGTCTCAAGGGTGTGTGAAGTCTACCAATTCGCACTTGGCCAGCGCGGTGGGCTATGGCCTGAAACTGTCTCAATCTGAGAGAAGACCCGTGCCCAG
Organism: Cecropterus confusis; assembly: GCA_018251515.1. Lineage (NCBI taxonomy): Eukaryota > Metazoa > Arthropoda > Insecta > Lepidoptera > Hesperiidae > Cecropterus > Cecropterus confusis. Next base: position 24,239 of record DWTU01000080.1, on the reverse strand, counting down.
CAGTGGGACAATAATGGGTTGTAAGGTGTTCATGGCACACACGAAACGGGAGAAAATCCTAGTGTGAGGCTATGAGTTTAGAATCCTTTATCATTATTTGATTCAAACCAGTATTCCTTGTACACCAATATGTTATACTTCTGTGTAGCTGGAATGCTGCGGCAAGAACAGCGTAGCTGATTACGGCAGTCTCGCGCCACCGATGTCCTGCTGCACTTCGCTGGGCACAGTGGGCAACCTGCTGGGCAAGACCTGCACCCTCGCTGACGCCAACAAGACCGGCTGCGGCCCACGCGTGGGCGCGTTGTACGACAAGTGGAACAAGGCTATCGCCGGCGTTGCTATCGGTGTTGCTTGTATTGAGGTGAGGATTTATTTAAATTCATTATATTAGAATTACCATAACGTAACTGTAAAAATAGTTAATTAGTTTATGTAATAAATAGTTAACTGATAGGATGGACTGATTACCTCAAGAGGACAGACGGAAATCGTTGGTATCAAAAGTGACAACAACGGTTGGCCAAAGGCCAAAATAGGGGAGATTAAAAGGCCGGTGGATGGATAAAGTGCAAAAAAACCTTAAAACTGTCTTATGTACAATCATTTAAAAAGTCCCTAAGTATCAAATACAACACTACTATTGTGGTTTTAGCGTATATTCCGCTAAATCGAAGTATGTAATGAATGGTAAGCTGGGGATGGAACTTATATATCCATATTCTAATTTCTATGCATTTTTTTCAAGTGCATGGTATTTGCACTGTACGTAATCTAGACAAGTTGCTCATTTTTACGTAGGCCCTTCAGTGCTACTTCAGTCAAAAATCAATTCAAACGCAAATAATCGTGGACAATGGAAGTTAAATTAACTTATATAAGTGCATATGGGAGCTTAAATGTTTATTCTTGTAGATAACTTCGAATAGACATTTTTTTAACAGCTAGATGTTTGCAATGGACGGAAGTTGTGCGACAAACTTGATGCATTAAAACAATTTTTTTTTAATTTTCTACTTAGTTTTTTTACTATACCTGCGATGATATTATGCTTTTTTATAATAAGTACATGTTTTTAAATGCAATATATAAACAAAACCTTTGTTTGTTTCCAGGTCGTCGGAGCCCTGTTCGCGCTTTGCCTCGCCAATTCCATAAGAAACATGGACAGAAGGTCACGCTACTAATATTTTGTACATTACAACTGGTACCTATGAACACAATTTTTTGGTTTTACTTATTGGCTACTTGAGCGGGCTGTGTTCACTGCATGGCGTTTCGGTTCATTTTTATACACTTGTGTTTTGAATTTCACTTGATTTTTATTGAATAACAAAAATGATTTCTAGATTCTTTATTATTTAAGACGTTATTCCTTATATAAAATTCCTTATATAAAATTCCTCATATAAAATGTTTTTACGGTTTTGACATTAGCGCCTTTAAACCTAACTGGATGATTCTTAAATGAACCTCTTCGATCTCTGGATAGGGAGATATATTTTTATTAAAATAAAATTAATATTACCATCAAGATCGATTCTCTGTCTTTTTACAGAATACTTGGCTATTTTTAAACTTATGGATTTGGGCATTAAAAACCACGCCTAATTTATCCTGTTTATTGTGAGAATATTTATAACAACTTGTCTATATTAAGTTACCTTAGATACATTATAATGTACATATACATATACATGTTTCATTTGGAACTATTAAAATTATTTTTTATTTTAAATAAAATTGCTATATGTCTATCGTCATTATCACGTAGTAATCAAGTGGAATTCAATATACAGATCTAATGCATTTTGTATGTTTTTGACTGTGACTGGGTTTTATTATATGAAATGCTTGTAACAATATATTAATGGTGAGTATATTTCACATTGAGCAAATTTATATAGGTCATTTAAATATATTGTTTTTAAATTGTTATTATTATATACAGACTTTTGAAATTTATACATACTTAACAGTGTTGTTTTAATTGGATATTAATTGCGAATATAATTTGAAAGCAATAAAGTAATGGCCTAATATTTTGCTCATTATTTAGCAATGAAATTATCGACAGACAGGCAATTCACGTTACATTGTACAAGAAAATTATTTTAAAAAATCATCCAAAAATTTTCCCTTATAAAAAAAGTAACGAGATTTTGCTTCAGGGGTCATAACTGTAACTTATAAAAACATACGTGACGAATACCCTTCTTTTCTCTTCTTTTCTTTTGGGACTTAAAAGCAGTATTACGTCACAACCAAAGCTAAATCTTATTTTCTAAATTATTTCTTTTATACGGGATCGAAAGAAAACTAGTTAAGTACTTCCTATATGTCAGTAACATAAAAGGTATTTTGTGGAACCCTTTCCATGGTTTTTATAGGAAATCGACCTTTGGTAAATACGGAATTTTATCATTTTCATGGTTCTGGTGAAGGGCTTGAGCTGGACTACTGCGGTGTGCCTCGTTTTTCACTAATATTTTAATTAATACATTATAACCATTGAATTATGAGTGTTTTGATCGTCTGTCGTTTTTGTTCGTTTGGATTTGTACACTTAGTGATAAATAACACGCTTCTCTTTGGAAACAGATCTGTTTAATGTGTTTTGTACAATTTGCGTACAATTTGCAATAAACAGGTACGTTAAAGGCTTATTAACAAAATATTTGTGCGCAATTAATATTTAAGGACTTATTAACAAAAATGGAATTAAAGTGTGAAATGTAAGAGACATAAAATGTAGAGTTTATGAAATATTTTAAATATAAATAGAGTGAAATAGCACAAATGTTGTGAAATTTTATGAAAACAGAATAAATATATAGCTGAATGATTACGTATTACGTGCCAAAAAAAAATTAGACTTGTCTATGGTCAATAGATAGGTTCTAAGTTGATTGTTACTAAATTAAATAATGCACATCGAAAAATCAGGCACTTTACTATAGTTATAATAATATGTAGTATTTTTAAATATTATTTCATGCATAAAATCTAAGAGCTCGCATCTAAATCTAGCTTACGGTGTATCGAGCTATTTGTAATTTTCAAATAAAGGATGAATGTAACGATGTTGTTTTTTTAATCACTGTAGATTAGAAACACCCACATTCGCTTAAATTGGTAAATTTCTTGAGGCTGCTGTTTTGTTTTGTCTGTGGAAATGGTAAGTTTGGATCTTTTCTAATGATTTACTAATTGCATGTTTACTCTGTGTTGTTTTATTTGCAATTTATATTCGTTTTGGTGGCAAGGGTTTTAAAAATGGAATGAATTCAAATAGTTTTAAATTATTAAAAACAGATAAAAAACTTGTTAATAAAATTAAAAATCCGTGGCCATTGTCTTGTACTTAAAGCATGATTTTGTGGAAGTATTTTAATTAAAGTTTGGTGTACGTGGTATCTCATATTAGGTGTGAAAATAACGTCATTGTGTTTAATTATCACGACGGTACCAGTATTTAGTTTAAATTCAAAACCAACTTCTTAGTCACGAAGTAACAGCAGTGTTAATAATTTTCCAATTTATTTTCAAATTCCAGGTACGCCTAAAACGAGACATCACGAAATCTAATCGAATAAGAAATTTGAACAGGAGAATATAGAACGACACAACATACCATATTATATTATATTTTAATTATGTACAAGTTATGTAATTTAAGGTTTAGTTCGACCTAGATGCCCCACCTCTTGACGTAAGTTTTTCGAAACAGGGCTGTCTTACGCCAAGGGCACGTTCACTCGAGTTTGGGTCCTATTTAGAACAAATAATATTTGGACTTTACAAGGCTTATATATATTTTTACGTCTTCTTGTCTACAGTCTTCAGCAATTTGGTAAATTAAAGTGTACATGCACTTTGAACATGGTAATTTATAACGACCTACATGTCCAATAACGTACTGGCAAATATACAATTGTGTATCATTATTTTATGAAATACCCGGCATCCTCAATTACCAACTGAAGTACAACGCAGTAAATATTTCTAACACCGGTTTTGTAGTTTGGGAACCGGTCGTCTATAAGCGTCATATAAGGTATAATAAGAATAATGTTCTATTGTGGTTAATGCAATAATATCACATATTTTGCTGGAATACTTAACTTATAGCGTTGTTTTAAACTCCGTTGTGGCTACAAACAAAACTTGTAAGACGGAACCCTACCTTGGGTAAAGACAGCACTGGCTGTTACCTTACATAACTCTTCTTGAAAATAAGTGCGTTCCAAGAGTTTGAGTTTATTTTAAAATGATACCAATTTTCGTGCACCCAATACTAATTGGGTATTAGTTAAAAAGATGATTGAATTTGATTTATCTCAAGTTAATTCTCATTTCATACAACACTTTTTAACATTGACATCGGGCAAATTGAGATATTTGGCAAGATTTTTTAGTTTAGTTCGTAATTTTTTTTTGTTACACAAACGTATAGATTAAATACAAAAGTATAAGTATTGTTAAGTTAGTTAAGTTACTGTTTGTAATGTTACAATATAAAAATTGAAATTATATAAAAGTATTTTCTTAATTCAATGTTGTAATAATTCTACGTCCAATTTACAATTTATTATAATATTAAAAAAAAATGTTAAAATTTGTATGCATTTCTATAAAATGTGATTTATTAAGTGTTTCACTCAATGTATATAGTTACTGATGTATCGGGAGCAAATGTCTGTTTATTACTGTATTTTGAATCTCTTGTGCATTTCCGATGAAACTGCTTTTGTGAATGATCTATAATTACATTATTATTGTATGGCAATTATTAAATTTTCGACCGACTCTAACCAGGTGTTTTATTTAAAACCACATAGATTAAATAACATTATTGAATTTGAGGGGGCACCCTATGCAAACTAATTCTAAGTTGAACATAGACTTTTTGTACACTCATAGCCCCACAGTAGGATTTTCTCCTGTGTCGTGGTTGCCATGGACACACAAAGACGAATGCACGAACACCCAGACCCAGAACATAAATCTAAACTCATCATTCAGATGTCTGTCTGGCTGGGGACCGAACCCGGAACCTACTGCGTGTCAGACGGGTCGTCAAAGTCGTCAAAGTTAACCCTTACATAGCATGTTAATAGCATACTCCCTATTTATGGAAACGAGTTGTTCGTCCAGTGCTTGAAATTCAAATAGAATCATAAACAATAATTCCTATTTTTTATAAATAAACAAAGCTCGTCAATAGTTAACAAACATTAAAGAAATTCGGTTGACAAACAAAAGAGAAAAATGTATTGAACCCTACATTATTTGTCATAAGTCATGATGAAATTGAAATAATTAAGTAATAGTGATATCCATAGTTTTTAATTAATACCAGACGATTCAGTTCACCTGGTATTAATGGTGGCCCGAATAATTTCATAATATGAAAGTATAATCAGGTTGTTAAAATTATAACAAATGTATATTTTGGCAAATATTCTATTATAATAAAAAGCCCTGCATTTATTCCCTATTCAATATTCGTTTCCGTAAAACTCATGAATATCAATCGCTCTAACAACCGGTTAGAGAGTTAGCCTTAGTTACCGAAACTAAATTGATTTTTTTCTAATGGAAATAATTACTGCCCGAACGTGAAATGAAATTATTTATTGCACAATTATTCGTTGTATTGCAACATAACTGAAGCCCATCATTATACATAAATATTAATTAGTACATAGCGCATTTTCAATTGTTAATTCAGATATCACATGAGATCTAATGAAGAGACCATTACAAACATATAGGTACAATATAACGTTTATATTTCAATTCCTAATAGGCGTTAAATGAAATAAATTATGATAAAATCAAAAAACTCTGCTGCTAAAAATGCAAAAAATAATAATAAAATAGAAACTGTACATTAAGTGATCACTTAAATGACTGAAAAACTGCTTTTAAATTTAAAGTAATCAATTGACAGACTGTTAAAATTTGAATTTACCGCTAGATATTTGAACTCTGTACCGGTAAACGAAAAAAAAAGGTGACAAAGAATTTTGATTGGTGCACGTACATATAAAGGTAGATGTCCAATGTTGCTAGAAATAAAAATAAGTAAAATAACATATAAATAATTATAGTTACACAAACAGCATGATATTACGACTTTTATTATTACTTAATGAACTGTTAGAATTTCGATATGATTTTTATAGATATAGTAAAAGTAATGTTTAATCTATCTCCATCGAATCCATCCAATTCACGAACTATCGCTTTGACACTGACATTTAGTACAACCAATTTATTTTGTCAAGTTGATATGTGTAAACGTTTCCAAGTGCACGTCGGCCCGCAAATTACTCACGGGTTCGTCATTTCGGTGCTTTAAAATAAATTTCGCCGCTATCACTAATGTTGATGCACGGTCAGTTTCATAGATGTGTAACGTAGGATTACATCGGTCGATCACTATTTAATTCATGAGACGTATGCCATGACTGGTGCTCGCTCGAAAATGGCATTCAAAAATTACTGTGTTGTGTTTATATTGTTCGCTCTTGCGATAGTCCAGGCCGTGGGTTATGACACCGAGCTATACGACCCACCGTGCGACAGCAACGCTTGCTTCGAGTCTCTGCACGGCGCTCTCGGAGACTGTTCGTGCAATGTTGACTCCATCGACTACTTCAACAACGTAAAGATCTTCCCCCGCATCCAGAGCCTTGTGACCAAAGACTACTTCCGGTTTTATAAAGTGAATTTGAAAAAGGAATGCCCGTTCTGGGCGGACGATAGCAGATGCGCTATGAAGTATTGCCATATAAAGACTTGTTCGAAAGAGAGCGTTCCGGGTTACGAGAACGGATACAATAACGATTTGGATGAGGAAACTGCAGCCGCGAAGTATTCCGAGGAGGCCCAGACTACTCCCTGCAATTCTGATTCTGATCATGACCCTGATTTAGGTTACTTGAACATGACAATCAGTGCTGCAAGCCAGTTCGAAATAGCCAAGTGGAAAGCGCACGACGATTCTATCGATAACTTCTGTGATTGTGATGATAGGGATGTGGATGCTGATTATGTGGACCTTTCATTAAATCCAGAAAGGTATACTGGCTACAAGGGTCCATCGGCTCACAGAATCTGGAGAAGCATATACCAGGAGAATTGTTTCCGACCCAAGCTGAACCCGTATGAATCATTCCCGTATGTGCTAAGCTCGGATCTCAGTAATATGTGCTTGGAGAAACGGGTATTTTACAGAGCAGTGTCAGGTCTGCATACTAGTATAAATATTCATTTGTGTTCAAAGTATTTGCTGTCAGAAAAGGGTGTCGGGTTTGCCGCTCCACCTGATGGTGAGTGGGGCCTTAATCTAGAGGAGTTTCAACGTCGTTTTGACCCTTCACAAACATTCGGTGAAGGTCCCGCCTGGTTAAAGAATTTATATTTCGTTTATCTGCTAGAAATGAGAGCGTTGGCTAAGGCTGGGCCGTACTTGGAAAATGAGGATTATTTCACGGGTAACCCGATCGAAGATCAGGAAACTGGGGATGCAATTCGTAATATGTTAAGTGTTATTTACACATTTCCTGATCATTTCAATGAGTCATCCATGTTCACTGGTGGCATCCAGGCAGCGAACTTGAAGAACGAGTTCCGTGAACATTTCTGGAACATTTCCCGGATTATGGATTGTGTTGGATGTGACAAATGTAAACTATGGGGGAAGCTACAAACTCAAGGCCTTGGTACTGCGTTAAAGATATTGTTCTCCGGAAGATGGGATAGTCCCGGAGACCCGGAGCAGGGCAATCTGCCACTCAGACATAAAGCTAACAAGCGATTACAGAGAACTGAGATCGTGGCTCTGTTCAATGCATTTGCAAGATTATCAAACAGCATAAGGGAATTGGAGAACTTCAGGATAATGCTCAGGTGAGAATTTTTCCTCATTTATGAATATGTGATATGTTTCATCTATAAACAATTGCATTGTGGTTGCAGTTAATTCTATTTAATGACATAAGGTTATTTTAGTATAAAATGTATGTGGTTTTGAAATAAGTCAATCACATTCAAAATCTGCGATAGCCTTGGTGTATCTTTTCATGTACATTAAAAAACAATGCAGTTAAGCTGATGATAAGTAGTCGCTAGCGTCAATGAATATTCATACAATATTGATTGAATATACATGTGGTCTGTTTGGTTGGAAATAGGTGTATAATTGAAGGTGTGAATTTTCATGTCATTATGCCAGTACCTTCTGTAATTGTATTCAATCTGAAAGTCATGCCAGTGATTAGTTTTTTTCTAATGTTATTACATTAGAAAAAAACAAATTATCTATTTAAATAACAGTACGTCCTTGTAGATTCTACTATTCTGAATACACTTTTCTTCTTTTTACCTACTTTACTCTTTTTGAGAAATATTCTGAAAATAACTATGTCAATAGTCATATATAATTAAACCAATGTCAGCTTTAGTTTCAAGGTTAATTAACATTTTGTTTAGTGTTTGATGTATGTACTCACGCGCTTTATTTTTTCCGTGCCAAAAATGTGGGCGTCGAATTGTCTCGAAGTCTTAAATCGGTGATATTTTATTAAACGTTTTGCACGGTATTTGGCGACAATATACCTAATACATACAATTTTAATGCTATTGTGAAAAAAGAGTAAAGTATGTCCATTACTAGCTAGTTTCTATACCGATATCGCTTATTGCACAAGACGCTTTCTCTTATTTCGTCATATCCGTATTTGGACGGCGAGACAGTTACATTTCTTAAAGATTGAAATTAATTAATTAGTATTATATTTTATACGCATGTGTAATTTGCTTTATATTAAGGATGATTTATTAACAGGATATTCCAGCACGCATGTCTCACTTTAAAACAACGATCACAATTGACGAATAACGAATATCCATCGCATGTATCCATTTTAATGATATTAAAGCAAAGGAATATTATTGTAAATATGCATACAACGGGGATTTTGCCTTCCATCCACCAGCCTATTTAGGTCCACTGTCGGACATAGTGCTTCTTTGATAGGGGTTTTAGCCAATAGTCATCGCGCCTGGGATGCGTGTCGGTGACCGCAGTGGGTATTGATGTTACATGGGAAGAGGACGCTGCCTGGGTGTCTCTCGGTTGCTTCCTACAACATCCACGGGAAGACAGGAATGAGGTTTTTCAAGACCACGCTGCATATTGCTTTAAATATCTAATTTTTGGAAGTAGCTGTTTTTACAGTATGGTATATTTTTGAATACCATACTTTAAGGCGTACGTAACAATATTATACTGGGATTAACGATGATACGGAGCACAGACATTGGTTGTAGGTATAATACTTCCCCACCCCTATTATGCTATTAAACAGCCAACCTTCGTTCCACTGGAACACACCGATTATCTTATTACCTTTCAGTCGCAACGGTGCATGTTTCCAATCATGTAATTATACGTCTTCTGTTTTATATGTCAATGCGTTAATAATTTCCGATCAATTGGCATCGCATCCGGGGTGCATTGGTTATGATACCTGTACGATAACCGGAGGGTTCGATTCTCAACGAGCGAGACAATATATGTCCACTTTTATATTCTGGTTGTTGCAGAAGTTAACTGACATCGTCGTGTATGTGTATTTGTATTTTCTTATGATGACGTATTATCCACTACACGGAGCAACCTTATCCATCTACTACACGCAGCAGAGTGTGGTGCTATGAATGTAGAAATCGTTATTCGTCAAGTGTGGGAAGGATAAATAATTGGCTATTTGACCACATTAGAGTTAAAAACGGATTCTTTCACGATCTCTCAATATAAATGATTATTTTCAATATTAAATTATAACATGAATGAGACCTAGAAATAGATACCTAAGGAACGAACGTGGGCGAATCCGTTTGAATATGCACGGACGCTTTAGACTTTAGGTCGTGTTTATTTTACTCCTAAAATGCTTTATGGGGCTGGTTTTAGGTTGGTTTGGTTCTTAACATGCTCAAATTTCCGCTTATAGGTACTAATGGTTACGCTGTGTTTTAGTGCGAATTACCCATTTGAAACTTTAATTTCCCTTTCTAATTATCGATAAAAGTTTATATTTATTTGTGTCGTCACGTTTGTTATCTTATGATTATTTCGTCGAATTACTGGATGACTGATAAGTGCGTCTATAAAGGTAATTAGATGCACAATTACTTGACTTTCCTGGAAGTAATTGAACTTAATGACTTAAATGGCATTAAGCAAATAATTATACCAAAGAAATAGCGCTTGAGTTCTTGTGACATGGTTTTACAATTAGTGATATTACAAAAACATTTAAAGGATGTAGGATTTTTTTGTGTTATATATAGATATTCTATTTAATATATATTTCAGATTCTGTACCTTTAGAATGTAATGTTAGCAACAATTAAAACTTTTATTTGTTATCGTGTTTGCTTATCTGCATTTGCAAACATTTCATAGCTGTTAATGTAATTTGTGATTAGTTTTACATATTTCACAGATCAAACTTCGCATTGATAAGTTCGAAAGTATTGTATGACAACATTTTTTGTTTTTATTTTTATTTGTGAATTCCAGAGTTGCCGTCTCTAATACTAAAACGTAGGAACAAGTGTGCAAACATGAGAAATCCCTCTGTTTGAGAATGTGTAACGAATTAAATGTTATATAAAATTGTATTAATGCATTATAACCATTACAAGATTTCATGCAGGCTGATAGACGAACCGTTTAAATTCAGTTCAATGTTATAGAATTCACATATATTTTATATTATATATCGCGGTTATATCCTCGAAAAAAATAGAAAAATTGCTTAATCAGTTTGATATACTTTACCGTGGAGAAACTAATAACACGGAAGAATATGAAAAAGAACATTATTTTTTCTAATATATGTTCTTATAATCGATATTTTTATAATATATTTTATTGTGGAATGTATTTCAGTCTCGTAAATGTAACATAACTTTACGAGACTCTAGGATTTCTTTAGCTGTGGGGACCAAACTGTGCCCAGCAGTGGAACATAAAAATATGTTGTAGTCAAATGTTATTTCACTTTTTTTCTTTAAAATGTATATCTCAAGGTCATATATACTGATGTAGCCTGGGTGCAGAATTTCATTTGCTGCCATCACTCGGCATAACAAAAAAAACTCAAGAATTTTTGAAAATTGTCGCCGGAAAATATAAGGTCACCATTTTTGAATTATATGCCGTCCTATAAAGTGCTGTCCGGGGTGGACGTGGGTACTACCTTCCCCCTACATGTTACGCTTCTGCGTATGTGTAAGTTACGACGTAAAAAAATACAAAACAGTGTAATACAATACTTGGTTCAAGTCATGACGCACGCTGCCAGGTGTGTCGGCTGACTCGCCACACAAATAAAAGACAAAAAAAACATTACCAGAACAGCAAACGGTTGTGTAAACAAAATCGCCGCATATTGCAGTTTGTCCATTTAATATATTTTGTAATTTAATATAATGTAAAGATGTGCGTCTCTGATGTTACGTACTTACGTAGTGTTGATAGCTTTACTGAGTCGGTTTTATCCCTCTCTGTTTATGCTATAAAAAGCTTCGGGAATGCCTTTCACAAACACACAAATCCTCGCAAATGCATGCAATACCTTTGCATACACATCAAATAGATGGAAATTCATGTCAATTCCATGTCAATACGATTGATTTACGAGCCCCAACATGTTCTTTCTTCTCGCACCAACAGTTGTTGTTAGTAGAAAAAGTCTTACTTTTGTACCTTAGATGTGATAAAATTGTCGCCAAAATTGTTTAATAACTATAAATATGTCACAAGCAACTCAGCCTGGTTTCACAAGTGGTTGCAATGTTGCAACATCCCTAAGCTAGTTCTCATTGTTGAATAGTCATCGACCAACGTGTAGTTTCCGTCATTAACTGAAGTAACAGATTTGGCATCACTTAAATGCCAATTGCTCGAAAAAGTTTGTTTTGGGCGCGCAATTTGTCCTTCTATGTTGACCAAGTTCTTATCATACATCAATCTGCTGCTGGCTGGTTCATAAGACAAAGTGACGTTAGTTGTATGAGCGTCTATTTTGTTTTTCACATTATTAAGTGTAAAACTGAGTAGGATTAGTCCTTCGATGAGTCGCACAAGCGTAATGTCACGTAGGATGCCGCTGAGCTGGCGTGAATACGTTTATCTCTAAGTTTAACGAGCCTTACGTTCCACATAGTACAATTGTGCAATATAAGAAAGTGATGGCTGGAAAACATTACAACGTCTACAAGTCCTAAACTTGATTGATCTTGATGGGTGTTCATGTAAAGGCGTGGTGTCTAAATTAAGGTAGGCAAAAAATAGAAAACGGCTATTCTCTGAAAAGTTTTCTTTCACCAAGGGGCAGTTCGGGAGAAATAGGTTCATTTAATGAATTCTTACACTCCCCCCTTCACCCCCCTTCAACATATGCTCATGTTAATTGAAATATTAGTCATACGAAAATATATCTTTTAAAATTTTCACATAATTCATTTAGCACGGGTTAGACTCCAAGCCTATAACTGTTTTATACTGTGATCCAATAAGTCAATGATTGTCTTAAATCATTCTTTATATGTCGAGTTTTGCGAATTTCTGAGTTGATTTTAATTAAGGAAATGTTCTTCGCATACGAATTTTTGAACTTTAAAATATGATATGACATTTTTTTTTGTTACGTATGAAAAAACCTTATTGAAAGGCTTGTGAAGTTAGGAAATATCTCAATATGAGTTCTATATTAAATCGCTTCATCATAAGCATAAGCGGGGTGACGTATGCTCCCAGTCTTCCCCAGTCGTAGTTAGATAGGAAAGCGCAGCAGTGGAATTAAAAAAAAAACAGTTGTTTTATAAGTACATGGGCATCTGTCAATGAATGATCGGCAGGGTTTTTTGCTACATGAAAAGAATGATTTAAATAACTGTCTACTCAGTAATTGTTACTGATACTCAGGACATTGGCGTGACGCTAACAATCTAGTGATAAGGCATTACTAATGGTATAAATCGAAGGATAAAAACACCGACAAAAACATTTATTGTTAGCCGTAATTGCATGAAAATACAACAATGAATTTTTAATGGAAATACTGTAGTGTAGAACAAAATTACAATGTACAATAGTGCTGTCATTAGTTCTGTCGCTCTGTACTGTGTGGAACATTTGCGAAAACTAAAGTAGATTTGTAAAGTGTACATTTTTTATGTCACGTTACGTGTACATGCTTGAGAATTGTGCGTCTTGAGGACAGAAATATCGTGGTTTATGAGCTAAAAAGATTTAGCATAGTTACAGATATTTCTAACAGTCACATGGAACTGGTTATTCTTTTTATAAATAATACGTCTTCTATTTAAACATAGGTCGTAATATCTATGTCTATATGTGTTCGATTTGGTTTTCAAGTGCATTTTAATTAGTATTAAATAAAAACATGTACTGTAATTATGAATGATACATCAAAAACAATAACAAACATAAAAAAAATAGATAGTATTTATTTTTAGCTGTTCATTGGCTTTGATCGTACAAACATTGCTCGTTAGTGTTTACCTTCAAGTGCTATCGTGTCGATGTTAATTGTAGTGTCCAATTGTAATTTCAACATTACTGTCTATTTTATAGTTTCTACATTCATTTCCACGATACAAAAACATGAAACAAACCTTACTTATTTATGCTGTTTGTCTGTAGGACAATTTGTTTGTCTGTGTGTTCGTCTCTATGTCTCTCTCTGTCTATCTGTACCATCATCTGGTTTATTTGTCTGAACTTATACATGTTCAACTGCTTGTTTGTCTTTTTGACTAAATCTGTGTCAGTGTCGATATTATCCCTGTCAGTGCATCTGTCGAAATGAAATTCGCTATATCCAAAACGGCAAATCGATTAAATATAATTATAATGCACTTGTAGAGTATTTAGCTGTTACTTTTTACCCTGAAAATAGTTATAACTCCTGAAAGAATTTGAAACCTACTGCCTTTGCGAAGCTTCGTGTAAAGTCTATCCAAATATTATATTACTGTATGTATTAGGTGTTATGTAACTGTTTTAAAAATAATTGTGTCAGCAGATACGCGCTTATCAGTTGATATTTAATATCGAGTGGTTGAAACAAGTTCATAAGCTCGCATTCTATCTCGTATATTGTTTCAGTTTCATTATTATCTATCAGTTTTCCAATTACTTTCTGATAGACGTTTAGTGTTATATAGCCTATTGCTATAAAGCTAATGAGGTTTTATAATAAAACAAGTAGGAAAAAAACAAGCCTTCAGAAGTGACATCCAAGATACATTTCTTAACATTTTAACTTATTCAATAATTTTATTTGATAAAGTAAATAAAATTTTAATTATCTTCTATCGGCGTTTCAAGTAAATCCGTGTTCTAACAACTGTTAATATAAAAGTACATTTTGAAGATGTCGCAACCTCGCAGTGTACAATAGAGAGGTTATCGAACCGTACGCTTTTTCATTGGTTATATAATCTCACCACCTTTATTAAGATGATGTAAGGCTGTCTCAAAGCTTCTGGCTATCTTCAAAATTCATTGAACGTGTTATTTTGCTCATATAACATGCATTTTTTTCTGTAAATATTTATGAAAAGATAGAAATCAGTTTATTTGTAAATGTTATATAAAACACATTTATGTCTGCTCTTTAAATTCTTGAGGCTTTGATGGCTTTTCATAACCTGCGCTCATTTACACTTTGTTAAGGGCCCATTTAATGGAATTAAAAATATTTGTGGGAGAACAGTTCTAACCGTTATAAAAAAAAACATTATTTTGGATATATTTTCCTTATGAAGTGTCTTGACTATAATATATAAATAATTGTTTGGAAGGTTTTTCTGAACATAGACAAACACTAGGAGTTCGTTTGAAATCACTCGTAGAATTATCGGGTCGGTCGGGTGTAATCGATTCATGGTTGAATAAAAAAAACAGGACAAATTAGCTCTTGGTTTCATCTTGCATGCAAGCTTGTTAATTGGCATCATTGGGGAGCATATGAGTTTGGTGTAAACTATATTAAAATAAAGCCTTGATCAACAGCACACAAACAGAGACAACGAAGAAGAAAAACGTGTTTTGCGGTGTCGAAGACCAGAAGACGGCAGATACGATAGACACGAAGCAGGAGCAGTGCGCTTCCGGAGGTGCAAAGCCTAGAATATGGAGTTAATGGATGAAGGCATCCGTGCAATGTGTAGACATAATTTTACCCCTTTTTATCTGGAAAACAATGTTATTGGAGTAAACGGGCAAGCATCGATTAAACAGTCAATTCTGAACGAGAATTTAAATTTAGTTTCAAAAATTACTGGTGACTGGAAATGTTTTTTGGAATACATGCTAGATTCCAATATGTGAGGACTGAATTAATGGTATTATCCTCTCTCCTAGACTATTTTTGATGAATGATCAAAATTTGAATTAAGAATTGACTCTTGCGCGAAATTATTTTTTAACAATTTTTATTTCTGGAAAATTGATCTCGAGCTGGTTCTCGACGACCTTTAAATTATTGTGTTTTTTTTGTCACTTCACTGCGACATAATTTCTGATATTCTGTATAGTTCAATTGAGTGATTGGACGTTGGTTGGTGTCTCTTTTCCTACAGCTATTTCCCTGAGAATACGCTTTTAAAATGAAAGAAAACCACCTGAAGGTGGTAGGACTAGCATCACCGCCACACCTATTTCTGCCTGATAACAGCAGTGTAATGCGCTGTTGTGTTCTGGTCTGAAGGGAGAAGGTGATAAGGGAGAGATACTTTCCCGAGGCATTCTATCTTAGTCCTCAGGGGTAGCAACGCATCTGTTGCTAACCTTAGATGTGATTTTGATCTTACCTAGGGTTGATTACAGATGTCTTACCATCAGGCGAGCTGCATGCTCGTTTGCTACTTCTATGCTATAAAAAAGAAATCTTTACGTTTTTGCTGATTAAAAATTCAAAACCTGCCTTACTTGAAAATTCCCTTTGTAAATCCTTTTATCATTTTGATCCGATAAACGATTTGTACTCCAAAATCAAGAGATTGGCTATTCTCCCCTTCATTTTCAGTAATCATTAATAATTAATTAAATTGTAACCATGTTCAATAGAGTACTTTGTCCCGTTAAGCCGGAATTCTGACTTACCATTTTCCCTTCATAAGCCCGTGAAATAAACAAGGTTATATGGAATTGAATGTAATAGCTACAGTTTAATTCCAACGAATTGTTCCAATATAATTTTAGGACTAAATCAATTTTTGGTATGTTGTACATAAGTGAATTATTAAAAGAACATGTCGACGAAATATATATTACGATGTTTGATATAATATTTGCTATTGGTGTTTTGAGATTATTGTAAAACAATTGAGATTCGTTTTGTACACAACATTTTGTAAGTGTTTTTTCATCACAAATTTTATTTATTGTAAACCAGTGCGTTTAGCGGTAGTTATGTTTGTGGTAAGCTGAGGTTTGGTTATCGCAATGCATCTTTATTTTTTTTAATAAAATTTTGGTTTGGTAATATAATAATGGATTAATTTTTTTATGATCCGTTTTATTTTGGTTAGTTGGTTTTATACTGGGAGTAGTATTACCATAAATGAAATTTATTTGTGCAAATTAAGTGTTACCATTAAGTGATACCATTCAAACACACAATTATGTACACGTGCGTAATAATAATATAAAAAAAGTGCATAAAATCAGACAGGCATCGTACAGTGGGAACGAAAGAGACCTATCTTAAAATTTCGTTAAATTAAGTTTAATAATTGAAACCGCTCTGAATAAACTAGTTTGAGGTTAGCGAATAAAAAAGTGACCATTTCGTATAAGAATAGGACAAAAATACATGTGATACGTTCCTTTTAATAACCGTGGCTCTTTAAAATCCTTAAATGTGAACATAATTTTGTTATTTCCACAAAATTCAAATTTTGCACCAAAGCCCTTTTATTTTCAACGTGCTATATAAGTTTACATGTGCATCTACTTTTGTAAGTTCAAATGTTAATAAACTCTTAGTTACTATTGTCATTTAAATTCTTATTTATTTTGTTTAAATTTTACAAAACATGTGGGTTTTCGTCATGCTAATTACTCAGATAGCGCGTGCGATAAATTTACCCGTATAGGTTCAATGTTATCTGATACTAATATTTTATCAGAAATATGCAAAACATTTGCTTTTATTTTTGTTACTGACGTGGCCTTAATTTTCACAACTGAATGCAACCTATTTACTTATGACTAGGCACATGCCTAGTCATAAATATGTACATACATATGTACTATGGAAGAAGATTCTTCAGCTTTTGTAAATAGATCCGATCTGTAAAGTTAAGTAACGTTGGGCGTGGTTAGTAGTTGGATAGGTATTAAGGGTGGTAGAATCCTTTGTGGTTCGACTTCGGAGGCACCACACCTGCATTACTGTCTTATGACGACAGTGTTAGGCACTTATGCGTTCTGGTTTGAAGAGTGGTAATAATATCTGATATTTATCCAAGGCGTTACAACTTAATCCTCAGGGTTAGCAATGCATCTGTGGACGAAGATTCTCCGAATCTTTCCTGAGATAGGATTCTAACTCGATCTCGGGTTGATTATAGTTGTCAATGGATGGCAGTTACCATGCACGTTATTGTCGGGTGGTTATTTATAATTTTATCAGATAAAAAAGTTTTGTTGTTTTCATTAATTCCGATTGGTACTCAAATACGGATTTATGGAAGTGAATATGCTGTGTTTATGTGAAGGTACTTGTGGAATGTATCTACCCAGCAGTTGGAAATAAATAAGGTTGCAGTCATGATGACTGCAAATACGTAAAAATGCAGAAATTTCATCTCTTAAAACGTCACAAAATGTAATTATTTAGATTGCGCTAGAGCGCATTCTCTAAATTGAGCTCGGTTCTATAATTATCTATTATTTAGCCGGAATTAGAGAAAGGCAATTCGTATTGTAATTGCTCATGGTAAAAATCTATTTATGTGTATATTTCATGTTCTACTATTTTTATGAGTAGGTAATCACGCCTTCTACATTTATAGTATGGATCCCGGTGTAATGTTATTTGTTCTAGCTTATAAAGATTTCAACCATTTCCTATTTTACATTAACCAATACTCAGCTTTACCAATTTTTATTGCCTTTGTGAATATTTTTGATATAAAATTATTGTAAATAGATACCTTGTGTCACAAATTTTCGTATCATGATTATTTTGACTTTCATAAATCTGTACTCAAATTTGTTTTTTTTTCCTTTTGTCCTACTTTCATACATCGCATCTTAAGGTGTAAGTACGTAAGTGCAAAGATTAAATATCTTTATTGAATAAAAACATGTTACATTTTTTGGTAGTTGTAAATATCAGCCATAGTATTAAACTGTTTCACAGATGCATAATTATATCATGTACTCCAGGAAAAATGCATTTGCCTGACTTCCTGACTTAAATTTCCGCATAATGAGCAGTAATAAATCCATCATTTGTTTGGCACCTAATGTACAACTATTTGGAAGGTGAATATGCTCTCGAGAAAAATGCATTTGCCTTTAGTTCCTATTCAATAAGCGTTAATGATGCGTTGGACACTTAAAGCGTTTATTGTGCATAAGTCAGCCTGACGTTGTTTTTTGCATTTACGTCATTTTTAATTCTAAGGGTGCGTCTAGATTTGGCGAATGCGTCGTGCATGCGCTGTGGGAATACTGCGTTTGTTCGGTGCGCCTTTTTAACTACAACACATACGGTTCGTAGAATAAGCGCATACATCGCGATCATGCTGCTCTGTGCACGTTTGGAAGGTTCTTGCTTCGTTCAAACAACGGATGTGCGGTGTACCAGCAATGCATAGCTTGCGAACGTAAACAGAGCTCATAAATACATAACAGACCGACACATGCAGTTCACGGGCGTTTCGTAAACATGCACATTCGCGCGTAGGCGTATTCGTCAGATTTGTACGCACCCTAAAGGCGCGACATCTATCGATATCGATTTCTGTCTAGATATGTTTATGATCGACCTTTTAAGTCCTTGATTTATTTTTGACAAGCCTTTTTGTCTTTGCGTTACATTTCGCCCCGAACGTACTTACCTGTTTAAATATCAAGAATTCGTATGCCTGTAAGCTAAATTCACGATCGGTGGTTTGGTTCAAATCTTAATAAATGAAGTGGTTTTATGATAGCGTGTGAATTTAAAATGCAGTTGTGTGCACTGAGACTTAATTCTGGCTTTGTATTGAACAATAGCGATATGTGTACACAAATGTAAATTTGCGATCGATAATATTGTGTTATTGTTAAGTGGTTACTGCCGCCTGTAAACACCTGTGACTCGAAACGACAGAAACCACCTGGTAATAATCGCAGATGTGTTGCTGTACTGTTAGTCTTAATGAGTCAAATAGATGCGTCTCACATATGCATTTCTGTTTAACACTTTATTTAACTCGCTGAGAGCAACAATAGATATGACAGAATGTCACGTCACACTTATAAGGCAAAAACCGATATCGCATAGTAATAGTGAAGGGAACCGGAGTTTGAGGTTGAGTTATTGAGTTAAATACATGAAACGAGTCCTATTACTGTATACTACGTTCGTGTAGCCCATTAAAATGGATTCCTGCTAGAAAAGGACAAACCTACATTAATGTTATCTACTTATCTTCAATTATCGCGTGCTTTAGGATTTACTCAAAATGCGGAATTTTGTCATTTTAACAAAGAGAAATTTCGTAGTAGTTTCGTGTTATTCTAAGTGCCGGATCTAAGGGGGGGGGGGGGGGTTGAAACCCTGGGCCTACCCCCCGGGCCGCAAGTTCAGGGGGCGGCAAATTCAAAAGGCAAATTAGACCGAAAGTAAAAGACGCAGAATTATGGGGGGGGGGGGGCAAGCCAGGGTCTATGCCCCCGCCAAATTTTGCAATCAGTATGGTAAAAACGAATTTAAGGGGTGCGGGAGCAGCATTTTTCAGTTATTGCCCCCCCTAAAAGAAATTGAAGATCCGGGGCTGGTTATTCTCACCGTGCAAAATGGCTTACTAACGCAGTTGAAAATAATTGATCAATATGAGTGTAAAACAATTCATAAACAAATCTAGACACGCTATTTAAACTCTTCTAGTCATCAAAATACATTTCCGTAGCGGTATTCAGTGCAATACATACTCAACCTGTTGTATTATTTAAATTATATACATGTGTTATTTTAGTAGCTCCCATATAAAATATGTTTGATTTAACTTTTAATAAATAATTGGAAGTCTTTCAAAATGTTGACTGAATATAATTGTTTAATAAACTGTGTAATTTAAAATGATAGCAGATGCAAATGATGTCATTTTTAAGAGCAGTGTTTATTGAATCAATTATACTATTTGTATTATAAACGTTTTTCATTCAGTTATTCATGTCACCGCCTTATTGATTGTATTAGATGTATTCATATTAAAAATTTTAATGTGTTAAAATAAAATTATTTCTATTTTTATAGTTGAATCGTAAAAGATTAGAAGTTAAAATTGCCGAACATATTTAGGAAAATATGGACGGCGCAAAAAATTATTATTATTTAATTATTTTGAATATGGACGCAAGTATTTAATTATAATAAAATAATGAAATTTGACGTTCTTACTTTGACGATATAATACATTCAGAAAATTAGTTACATTGGATATATTGATATAGGTTTATGTATAATTTAAATATTATTTTTTTATAATCTATATGAATTTAATTTTACTGGGTATATAACAAAGAGTTACTAAGTGTTTATTCTTAAATTAAATCATTCATGTTTTATTTTGTAATGATTGTAAAAAATATATATAAGCGATATATATAAGCGATAAGCAAACGACTTTTTGTCATGCCGCAATATAATATTTAAACCTTGGATGATTTAAATAATATAATTATAATAACATAGCAATAATTGGTGTAAACATGTGCGTAATGTGACTTAGACCCTTATACGCTGGTTTGCATGAATAATAACACAAAACGCTAATTATACAAGAGGTAGGTAAAAAATACCAAAATACATTATTTTAACATCTAAATAATCAAAATTAAAAGGCCGTTAACTACACTGGAGTTAGATTACCAAGTTTTCGATCCTACAATAATATAAGAAGGATGAAACTATAATCTTTAACTTAAAATTGATGACTTTTGAATTGTGCGGCATGCAAACCAGCGATTTGTTCATTTTATTACAAATGCTAGACAAATTTTATACGTGGTAATATAATTAAAACTTTAAACTATTATATGAATTCATCAATTAATAGCAATAACTACATATTAAGAATAATTAAGAATAAATAATTAAGAATAAAAAAAAAATAATATACATACAATTTTGTCATAAATACTTTCCTGTGAATAGACGGTATGCCTACAGCGAGTATTACATTACAGTAGTATTAGTCTTTATAAAATCATGTTTTAAGGAGAAATTTAATTACATAACTGTATTAATACATTTTATAACTTAATAGCCGTTTTGTATACAATATTATTGAAATACGCATGTGAATTTGGTGATATAATGAATGAATAAATTTAATGTGAATATTTACTTTTTTTACTGTTTGTGTATTCTTTTCTTGTAAATTGTTAACACTTAATCATTTGTCTTTATTTTAAAACTTAATGAAGTGAAAAAGAAACACAAAAAGTGAATTAAGAAACATAAAGTAAAAGACATAATCATAATGATGAAAACAATTCTTCAGCTTTATTTGTTATAGGAATATTATTGTAAAAACTATCAATGTTAAACCAAGTTCTTGTAAAGTGATGTAACATTTTTCTTATCCGTGTTCAATTATAATATAATACTTGGGAATTATGTATATTTTTAAATATGCAATTATATGTTCCTGTACACATATGTTTATAATATGTTTATGGTTTTTAGTAAATTTGTTATGATTTATATTCTAAATAGTATTTAACTATAATGATTTATCAATTTTGGGATCGTGGATCGGTACTTTCATTACTAATATGGTTCAGTTGTTTAATTCATTCATTCCTTTTCATTTTGTAAGATGAGATGGAAAAAACAAGGTATAGTAATTTATAAATGTTGTGCATAAATTACTTATTTCAGTGATATAAAATAACACGTACATTGAATACATTATGTGCAAAATTGAATTTGTTAATGAAAACAATTTGTTATTCAGTTGTTGGACATAAAAGTTACATTTTAATGGCTTTTTATCAGCGCTAAGAAACAATTAGATAGCAATTACGTCATACACAAACTCCCAAACAAAAATTTAATAACTTAACAACATATTTATGAAAAAAAAAGGTTTTTTTAAGGTATTAATATTATTGGAAATGTTTTATTAGTGACAGGGTAAATGATTGATAGATACGAACATGTATAACGTTGTCAGATAAATAATGTACACCAAAATGTCGGCTTTTGTATGTTTCTTACTCACATCTTACAGAGAACGAGTAAGAAAAATCGATCAAAAATTTTATATACCTAGATTCAAAGAAGTTATATATTAAAAATGATAAAAAAATCTGAAAAAACTCAACGCAATCCTAACGTCAACCCATTATTTTCCCACTGCTGGGCACGGGTCTTCTCTCAGATCGCGCCGCAGGCCGCGCTGGTCAAGTGCGAATTGGTAGACTTCACACACCTTTGAGAACTTTTTAAAGCACTCTCAGGTGTGTAGGTTCCCTCACGAAGTTTTCCTTCACCGTGAAGCAGTGATAATTAACTTCTACTCATTCCATTTCATTCCAATGTAATAATAAAAAATGGAAAAGTCAATTAACAAAATAGTCGTGTCGATTTTCTTATCACCTCACTATAATTATTCGATTGTTTTTATAACTGCCAATTTGTACAGTTTTGATTGATACTTAACTTCGTTAATGCTTCTAGCGATAGTTAGCCGATTATTTCAGTTGTATTCTAAGGCTGTATTTATATTACCTTATTTCAGGTTATATGATTTATTCATTTATTCAAAGTAAATCTATGATGGCTTTTTCTGTTGTAACTTTCTTACTATATCCATTCTTGTAAAAAAGTTGTTGTACATTTTATTTATTCTAAATAAACATATTAATTAATATATAATTGTTGCCTTTAGTGTTAACACAGCCTTAGATTATAAGTGTTCGATTTGTAAAATATTAACATAATTAATAATTTATGAATTTACTATTTTTCTAAATTATAATTATTGTTTAAGTATAAGTATAATTTATTAAGGTTTATTTTTTGTTTCTGTTACTAAATTATAATAAAAGAAACGAATTTTGGATACTTAAAATTATACAGCTGTGATTTTTGAGGTCTACGGCGATCATGACATGATTATTAATTTATTTTTTAGTTTGAAATAAATGTTTTTATCGTATTATGGTGTTTAATTTTTTAACCCTTGGTAGCGGTACTTGTGTGTGTTTGTGTGTGCAGTGTAAAATGACGTATGATAATATTTATAATTTAAAGTTTTGATTTTACTAACATTTTAATTTTTTTCATAAATGCTAAGAGTGCTATCATTGATATATATTTTTACTAGTGAAGTGCAGAGTTTACAAATAAAGGCGTATTTTTGCCTTGACATATTGTTTAATTTTTAATAAACTGGTACTAAATAATTTTTAATTTAATAATTTCAGGTCCGACGAAGAAAGAAATACATTTGTCATGTGTGAGACCAGTGTGAAATAAAATTATGGAGACTCCTACAAGCGAGTAAAAGATGAGCTTTGATCAATCTCCATATAGTCAATTCAAGAGATATTTACATGTAAACATTGATATCTGCTAATTAGTTTCATTTTAATAAATATACGTATAATAGTAGTCTTCAGTAATAAAAGCGAGACGAACTCGACATTTGTTATAGTAACGATGAAACTGGTTATTACGAACAAACGTTTGTATGATTCGATGTTAATTGATTTAGCGTTAATAGGGTTTAGATAAAAGTTCTGTTCAGTAATAGTAATACCTTATCAAGCTGCTTTGACGACCCGCGTGGCGGAGCGGTCGCCGTGCTGGTCTGACGCGCAGTGGGTTCCGGGTTCGAACACTGGCCAGACAGACATCTGAATGATGAATTTGTGTTCTGGGTCTGGGAGTTTG
>DWTU01000079.1:0-24372 GCA_018251515.1 Cecropterus confusis | reverse complement strand
CCCGCTTAGTCACCGGGAACGTGGCGTCGCGCACGCACTTCGATTGAGAGAAGGAATGTAATATTGAAAAACAACACACGTACCTAAGTTATTATTGTTCTCGTAATACTATTTGTAATAATACCTATTTATTCATGTTTATTGATTGTCAAATCATTTATAATGAATGTTTAATTCATGTTCTTTCTTTTATGTAGTGTTCTATTTGATTTCATTGAAGTTTTGAGGTTATGGCATGTGGTTAAAAGTTAGAAGGTTGTTCGGGGCTAGTAGACTAATGTATAACG
The DNA here is from genome assembly GCA_018251515.1 of Cecropterus confusis. NCBI lineage: Eukaryota > Metazoa > Arthropoda > Insecta > Lepidoptera > Hesperiidae > Cecropterus > Cecropterus confusis. The sequence continues at coordinate 24,085 of DWTU01000079.1, read as the reverse complement.
GGGTTGGTTGACTAACTGTTTAACCCCAGTATATTATGCATATTCCCCACATAAAATGTCGGTAATTCGTTGGTCAGTAATTTTGAATTTTTATCAAAAACATATTGTTTCAAGATGCGAATACACAAAAAAAACTAATAGAATAGAGCATATGAACAAGTTATTTTTGACAAAAAGTATTAATTTTAAACATAACCGCTTTCTACACTCACAGCCTAATTGTAGGATTTTCTCCTGTGTCGTGGGTGCCATGGACACACAAAGATGAATACACAAACACCCAGACCCAGAACGGAAATTTAAACTCTTCATTCAGATGTCTGTCTGGCCGGGGATCGAACTCGGGACCCACTGAGTATCAGACTGGTATGGTCATATCGTATAAAACACTCCAACGCCACGTCGTAAATATGACGAAAAATTTAGAAAAAAAAATCCGAATTATCGAAATCCGAATCAACTTTGGACAGCGGTAGTTACAGAAGAAATAGACAAATATTAAGTGACGAAGAAGAGCTTGCTTTAGAGAGTTACTTGAAGAAAGCAACAGATATTTATTATGGATTAACAAAGCAATAAAACAAATGAGTAATACATGTTTGTGTCTTTTATCCTATATCCTCGTAGATTTTGCCCTTACAACTTCATAGGTCAACTTACCCCAGGTGGATAGTCAACCTACCCCAAGCATGGGGTAGGTTGACCAGTTTTTCGTATTATACAAAAACTGGCCTGTACTACATATCATAATGAATAACGTGCTTTTTGCCACTTTTTTGCAAAGCTTAATAGTAAATCTATTAATTGAACCCGTTTTTAAATTAATATACTCTAAAGAAATCAAAATAGAAGCCTTTAAGCTGAAACTTGGTCAACCAACCCCGGTCTCCCCTAACTCGCCATCCGTATCAATTGTAGATTTTGTACTCATCTATAAATGGCGTCAGTCGTCGTTCTTATAGATGAGTTTGCTATCGGGTGCGCAACACGTTTTAATAAAACACGAATAAAAACAATAACCGAGTGAAGCTCAGTCTGTAACTTTTACCGAAACAACTATTTAGTTGTATTTAGTATAATAATTCCTCAATTAGTAAGTCACAACATAGATCGTGTTTTGTAAAAAGTTGTACAATTGGCCGACAGTTTAAAAGATTTTAAAGCGTATTGCCTCAACTAACAATCGATCCGCGACTATATACAGGTGACCGGTCAGTAGGCGAAACTAGAAAACTAGTACATAAATCTACAAGGACTGGCTGGATTGACTGTTTAATCGTCATAAAATCGTAGAAGCACAAGTTGACTGAACTATTTGACGATATAACAATTGTATATACGCTCTTGACTCAGCGTTTCGTCAATTGAGAATCAAAACAGAGGGGTGTTAAATAATTTCACTTGAACACTGTTTTTTAAATTGTTTTTTTAATTCGTTCCATATAGTGACTTTTATTATGAACAGTCAGCGCCCTCTGGTTGTCGAAGCTCTTATCACACGTTTGACATTTCAGCACCATTAATTTTGCGCCATGAACTTTAGCTTCGTGCTTATTTTTCGTCGCGTAATCAGAGAATTTTTCGCCACAGAACCCGCACTTACTTCTCTTGCTTGAACAAATGTGTACTGCTCTTTCGTGTGCCTTTTTCTTAATGTGTGTGTCGAATTCTTTGGAACAAAAGTCACAATTAAAGACGCCTGTTTGATGTCGATATGCGTGTGTCATTAACGTCCTCTTTGTAACGAAACTAGCGCCGCAAACATCACAAACATAATTATTGCAATGCGTGTTCATATGTTCCAGTAATACTTTGAAGTTATTCGTCTCTTTACAGCAATACACACATCTTAGTAACCCGTCTCCGAACCTAAACGGCACCAAATGCGATTTAATATCGCTGTGTAGTCGTTTGTTATGTTTATTTATTAAATGATGTATTAAATCTTCAATTTCGTGGATATTCGTTTCACAGATGGTGCACTTCAGATCCGTTATGTCTAGTTTGACGACGAAGTTGACCATCGGCGCGCCTTTTAGAAAATTGGCCTTGGTTTTTGTGTCGTGATCTTGGATCGTGTGTTCTTTCAGGTCCGCTGGATTTTCGTAGCAGCTGGTACAAAAGCAACATGTATAACCAACGCTTACTCGCCGGTGGATGGGCGTGGCGTTCGAGTAAAGCAGGATTTCTTTTATATTATCATGATGTTTATCGCTTTCCGCCTTTTTGCGTGAAAATAGCTTGATTGTGTTCTTCGGTTCTGAAGGAATTGTTATTTGTATTAACTTGGTGTTCTTCTTTGCTGTGATTTTCGGTTTGTTACCTGCAATAGATGAAAATGACGAATAATTATATTATTATTATCTTATTTTGTACATTTTATTCATTAAAGTCAAAATCACATTAAATATTTTGTTGTGATTAATGAATCTTGAATACCTAGTGAAATAAGCAGTAAATAAAACTAAGTTGACGTCGGCTCGGTGTAAGAAGCAGTAAATAAAATACTTAGTATCTGACGTCGATTCGACACGTTGATACCCCTGAGGACTAAATTGAAACTCTTCAAAATCAAAAAGTTTACCTATCAACGTCATTGTTCGTTAACTTTGGACATCTGTGGTGTAATTCTGTAATTAACCCTAAATAGTGGTTTTCTGGACGCTTTCTTCCTTACCGTTAATTACAAAGCAGATTTTGCCAGAACCAGCGTTGTTCCACCGGGAAGGTACCCCCGTCACATTTATAAAAAAAGAGACGCTTTCTACACTCATAGCCCTACAGTAGGATTTTCTCCTGTGTTGTGGGTGCCATGGACACTCAAAGACGAATACACAAACACCCACACCAGAAATCTAAACTCATCATTCAGATGTCTGTCTAATGGTGTCTACCTTCCATTCAGAACCCTCTCTGCCCTATCGCTAAGTTTATTTATCAAAATACATAAACGAAGTGTACCCTCAGCGATCTTCTGTTCTAATAAGCTTTTAAATCTCAATGTAATGAGTAACATAATCCGGGTCCGCTCCAATCTCTATTTGCCGTAAATTTTGACCCATGTCATGACTTTGTCTTTGTTCCGAACTTTCAGGGCAAATACACTTATGCAAAGGATATTTTAAAAGTATATTAACGCGAATGATATAATTTTAATTGTTAATTGTTAAAACAAACCTTCTTGTTCGACTCCAGAGGGCGGTGAAATGTTATTTATGCAACTATTTATTATTATTTATATTTATGCAACTTAGGAATGGCAGGTCTGATTCTGCTCGTCCGGGATTAGAATAGGGCAACGGTATCCCCTGCCTGTCGTAAGAGGCGACTAAAAGGGGCTTCCGGGATTACGGGCGGCAAGAGTGGGCGGCTCTAACCGTCCAGCCAGGCGACCCCGAGAAGGACGACGGTATGTGTCGTGAAGATCATACGGTGTGGTGGGCCCAACCGCTCGCCTGGGTGGAGGCCGATAGGGTGATCCCCGGTTGCGTTCCTTTGGAGATCCCGGAGTCTTCTTTGAAGCGCCGAGGACGGCCACCGGGAGGTTTTAGTGCGGTAACAATCCCACGTAGCCTGGCGTCGCTCCCACGGCGTCAAGTACCTTTTGAAGGTTTCCCGCTCGAGACCAAAAAAAAGGTCCAAGTGGACCTTAAGAGGTTGATGGAAATCACTTACATGCGTCCCAAGATAGACTTCAAAACTATTATACTGTCGATTGACAGCTGTTTTTTTTTATTTTAATCTTTACAGTTACACCGGGTTTTATTGAAGTTTAGCTGGTAACTATAGATACATAAATAGATGCCCACCCGGTCGGGACTTACGATCGGTTGGACTGCATGCTCGTTAGCTACTTCGATTTCATAAAGAAAAGCTACTAAACTTTGACTGAGCTACTAAACTTATAGATGCAACTGTCCAACACGTTTACCATAAATTAGCTAATTTATTATTTAACTGCTGATAGGGGAGAGAGTTAGCTTCCAATCGACCATAGAGTGATAAACGTATAGAGTTGTAATTTAATATGGCGTGGATCCACTTACAGCAAGCTTTTGTAGGGTTCGTATGCTTATGTATACGCAGTAAGATTAATCAGAGGCGGTATGAGATGAACATTTTGACCCTCAACTCCTCAAACTTGATGATGCATTGATACCCAATGCCTTAACCTCAGTAGTTAGGCATCTAGTGCTTACGAGTATATAAGAGCGTATATAATAGCAATCTTAGGAAGAGACGATTTATGAAAAAATTGATCTTTAACTACTCTGCGTTCATCGAATGGTACTGCCTTCCTTAACCACAGGAGTTAGCTACGCGCCTCTCACGTATATATAATAAGTTTATCTGTAGTCTTCAATGCTGTAGTCCTAATAATGTGATTCAAGTATTATTTAAGTGCCAATAAGAGAGGAGGCAGTTCCTTAGTTTATTTTAACTAAAGATATTTGCCCCTTTTTTACTGAATGTTGTAAGGTCGGCTTCTACCAATGTGCTTTACATAAATGTTATTTATTAAAATTCGTTGAAGATATAAATTTCGGTTATATTCTTCTCATGTTACATTTTTTATGCGGGTGAAACCGCGGGCACAGCTAGTATTTTATATAAGACTGAAGCAGAAAATGAGATGGTTAGTAGTCACTGGCGCCCATTGAGATCTGTAACCAACTCCTCATAGAACAGGGGTTTTACCCAAAGCCGAGCACAGACGGTTTACTAATCCTGAGGACTTATATGGCGACCTTATATGTAAATCCGTTGGTATTCACACATTTCACGGAAACGCAAGTACTGCTTTACGCAGGATATAGGTGTGACGGTGGTCTGTGACCCCGATCGAACCATTTAACTTTAATATTTAACGATTTACTAGAAAACACGTTAAGTTCTATGTTGCATACCGGTTACATCATAGGCTATATTTTAAAATCCTAAGGTCGTTTAGAACATAACTAATTTCCGCTTAGCAGTTAAATAGTTGCATAGAGAACACGCAATCTATAATCACCTCACAAAGTTTTAACAAGAATAAAAACGTTCAGGTATGCTGTAATTATAGATGATGATGATTATATCTCTCTAACATATTTCTATTTGTGTTTTCGGCTTATCCAACTTAAACTTAATTAAATTTTAATTATTATCTTAAAAATAAAGTATTCTTTAAAGTTTGGCAGACCATATTTTTGTCACATCGATGCATATCTATGCAAAGGCTAAACAAGGCATGGTTGAATAATTACGATTGAAGAGTAATTTTTGACATGACATATTATCTGAAATCAAATTTAGCCGCGGGGTCAGTTTCAAAAGGTGTCAGGGCCCATAAAGCTGGTCGTCAGTCGGCGGTTATCGCGGGTCGCGGAAACTGCGTGGCACAACCACTATCTTCAATCACATAACCGCAATTATAGTATGTTACTGGCGTGTGAACTGCGTACCAACTACATCCGTGCATAGCTACAGATCCGTACACACGACTGTGCTTATTATCACCCGGTATTAGACATCACTTTCGCATATCCGTTACGTCTGAAACGTACATACCATATCGATTATAATTTGTAGTACTAATTATATGTTTATCTGTGCTAATCGTGTACTCTACTAGATACACGATAAACTGATCGTTAATTTGTTAGAGATAACAGTCATCAACTATATCATGAACCAATTATTGTCATTCATATTTGAATTTATATGTGTCTATTGACGTGTGGTAACTAATATTTTCGATTCCTTTTAATTTTGGTGCCGGGTTTCCGACGTTTACATTAAGAGATCATAAATCCTCTATCAATGGCTCTATCTTCTTTTTCTTTTTTATCTCTTTTGATTAACGAATGTTTAGATTTTTCAATATTTCTTAATATTAATTTAAATAAATGGTCCAAATCGCTACGATGTACCTCGACCCCCAGCGCTTTGAGCAGCACAAGGCACTTCCAGGCGACGCCGCCGAGCAGGTACTTGCGTAGGATTTCCGCTGAACTCTGAGCATTGGCGCGGCTGAACAGACTCGTTGGCTTTGTACTGTTCTCCTCCGACTTATTATCTGTTGAAAAGGTTTATTCAATTCAGAACATAATCAATTAACTTGAAGATTCGTCTGCGTTTAAGTCAACAATTGTCAGAAGGATTTATTCACTATATTTTTTAATTGATTGAATGATTGATGATTTTGATTTGAATTATGGAGTATTATAAAATTATAACGTAACTAACGATACTAATTGGGAACAACTGCCTTTCCTTCAAAGACCTTAATCATAATATTGTGTATGATCTCACCAAGAGCAGCATTGTCGTCGGTACCATTGTTGGTGGTGTCGAGGTGCTGCAGCGGCGCGTAGTGAGTGTTGATGGAGGACGTGACGCGGTGGATGCCGCACAGCAGCTCGCAGCCCACCAGCGTCACCACGCCGCTCACCGGGCTGGACCAAATATTATATAGAAATAACTAATAACATGACAATTTTATATCAAAAAGCGCATCATTGGGATTCTGGGATGCTTAAAGTGTATTTAAAGTTAGTCACAGTCAAAGTTAGTCAAAGTTAGTCAGTTAGGCATTTACAAAGTGACACGTCATTTTATTATCAAAATACCTTTATGGTTATCCTGGAAGCTAAAGCGACATGTATTGTCATTGTTGCAAACTAATCACAGATAACAGAAAAGTAAATATTATATTGAAGAAACTTATTCGTCAGAATGACAAAGCAATCAACATTTTCAAAGAATCCTAATTCAAATACGTCTTTTAGATTTACACTTACCAAAACTTTATTAAGTCCTTCGGATTGTCGCCTTTATTAATCCGAACGAGGAACTCGGCCAGAAATAAATCTAGCCAGGTGGATTTCTGAAATAAATAGTGTAAAAATGTTTGTTTTCTGAAACAAATTCAGTAATAGGAATAGGTAGTTCAGACGATCGACGATCTGATCATGTCAACGTGAAACCATTGTATTCAGAAGGTACGGGACGTGTTGAATGACGCAAATTAGGTTTTACCTATGAAGTGGACCTCGAAAGGCTGACGCATGTATGGGTGTCAATGATGATAGCAGGTAGAACACTTTATTATAATATGGAAGTAGCAAACGAGCATTCAGTCCACCCGATGGCAAGTAGCCAACGCCGCCCACGGTCATCTGTCATCAACCCCAAGCAAGATCAGAGGCTACCCCTAAGGAATAAGATGCAACGACTCGGATAAGTATATCTCCCTTAACAAACCATTCAGCATTGCTGCGTATGCATAATACTGCTGTTATTAGGCAGAAGTAGGTGTGGCGGTGGTGCTTCCGGAGTCCAACCACAAATAGTTCTCTTTAAACTTCTGCACCCAAAGAAGGCTATAGAGACGATAGCAAACAAAAAAGAAATTGAAATTCTAATTGCAGCATCTAACTTGTATCTACTAATAAATTAAAATAGCTGATGAATAAACACACGTGACAACGTAACTAATAATCAAATTTGGGAAGATTAGAAAAAAATTAAGCCATCAATATGTTTTCACAAAAATATTGTGTTTTACACTCAGACCATTTAAGACAATTTGATTTAATCCTTTTTCTGTGTCGTATGGTGTCAATCTTGAATAGCACCACACCCTCTTATCTTGGGGATGTCGTTAGAAGCCACTAAGGGCAATTCCAGGAGATGGACAGCAGGTCTTCATGTAACGTTAACACTCTCTGTAGTCACTAATATGAATGCCAGGCGCAGTCGATGTAACAAAGAATGCAGACAATGCAAATCTCAAAAAGATTGAAATCGGTTCCGGTTGGTTACCTCATAAGTGCCGGTCTCCGCCTTGAAGAAGTGATCCCAATATAGTTTGAGGGTATCGGCGTCCTCTTCCGCCGCCATGATCTACAACCGACAACCTACACACAATATTACCATAACGTTATAGATAAAATACCCTTTCCAGCTAATCTATTAATGCAGTTCATTAAAATGGTATTTAATAAAAGACGATTACCTATGTAGTTAGCATACTTGTGGCAAACGTTACGTTTTGATTCTGTACAAGCCGAATTCGGAAATTAGTGTGACGTATGTAAACGTCACACTAATTCATGTTCCAGTCTGCCCCATTATATTACTAGTTTATTTGTAAGATTAAAGTTGCAAACGAGCATGCAGTTCATCTTATGGAAACTAGTTACCGGCACGCATTGACATCAGCATTGACGTAAGCAATTTCATATAGAACAGGAGTTTAATTTTATGTCGTCGTCGTGATGATGGTCGGCTTACATGAATATGAATAGGCAACCATATCCTTCCAGCGAAACATAAGGACTGCTTCACGCTAGAAATAGGTGTAGCGGAACTCCTCTCTCGGTGTATGCTCATTCTAGCACTTTGCAAAATATCCTTAACTTGGCAGATGGCTTCATTTCACACTATTCCACTCAGATAGTATCTAAATAAGGCCAGTGTAACCAATAAGGTATATTTCAAATGTACCGTTCCATTAACAAATTTAAGTCCTATTACCCAATATAATACACGTATGCGGACGGAATCAATCAATTGGCGAATGATCGGCAAATGTATCTTGATTGTCGGTACAATAACACGCGTCAGGGCAGTGCACGAGGCATCACCGTCTTATCAAGATCATAGATACAAGCGCTGACTTCCTTCCGTACATGGAAGTTGGAAATTAGTTGCTACTACATAGTTACTCCGCATTTTGTAGAGAAACAAAGGATTTTTTATTCAAATTCTGATAATAAAGTTTGCCTCATCATCACTTTATCAATATAAGAATAATTAATTACATGTATTTTTTATTAATCATACAATATCTTAATGAAATCAGTAAAACATAATCAATTTTTGTTTCCTGGTTGATATACAAGTGCTATTCAATCAAGCATAATCAGCAGAAGTAAAACAGACATCAATTTGTCCCTGTCATCCAAAAAGTAATACTACAAAAATATACAAATTAGGCAGATTTCATAGATAAGATAAAGCCTTCTGAAAGCTTAAAATATACATCTGTCAATTTATCACAATGCTTATCAAATACTTCATGTATCATGCCAAAACCTAACATGCGATGTTACTTAGCTCAGAAACGGAAAAAGAGCTAAGGTATTATAAGGACTAAAAAGGGGTTTCCAGAGGTGCGGGCGGCAAGGCTCGAACCGGCCAGTCAGCAACCCTAGGAAAGTATCCCCCCAGTATAACTCCAGACCCCACGGTATGTGTCTTCTAAATAGCCCCGAGGAGGAGCAACGAGATGCAGTGCAGTAAAAATCTTAGTACGATGTTTTCGTGTTTAGAATCTTGATTAAAGTCTTAAGTAATAAAAAACTCAATTTTATAGAATAAAAACTGAATTCCGTCAGTTAATGAATCCATTTAGTCTTAAATTTCTGACCAAAGCTCCGGCTTCGGTTTCGGCCAACTTCGGCCAAAAAGATCGCCTTCGGCTTTGGACGAAACAGGCCGAAGTTTTGGCCGAAGCCGAAGATTCTCGAAAGCAAAAAAATTGAAGAAACTGTAACGAATGCAGTGCTGCACGATTGTTATGGTAAAGCGCAGAGGCAGTGTACACTCCGTAGTGGGCTTGCTTCGCCAGTTGTGTTTGAAATTCACATTATTTCGATATGTTATCTTTTATATTAGTTTCAAAGTAATTTTAATCAGCTCTAGAAATTGTTCATGTGTAATCAACATTAACATTCTCTGTGAAACTTATTATTTTTTTTTACATTTTGCAGTTTTACACAATTAAGAATAATATTTTAACAATTAAGAACCATACGGACACCAGTTACAACTGATTTTCGTATGATTCTTAAACATTCGGCTTCGGCTTCAGCTGAAAGTTGTCGGTAGCCGAATAATCAGCTTCGACTTTCTAAGACATCGAGTGCGACTCCGAGATTTAGCTGAGGTATCATGAGATTCAACCCGATCCTCTCTCCCCCTTAAATATCCCACGTAATAAATGGCCCCCCTTACAACTTCCGACTTAGTGTTTGACAAAAGGATTTAAATATTTAAAAAGACTAGTCAAGATGTGAGTGAGAAAAAAATCGAGTCTTTCAACAGGACTTAAAAGACTGGTTTTCTTTTATTAGTTCAGAAATAGTAGCCCCTTGTTACGCGCCGGTGTGGCCCAAGGTCAAAAGGAAAGACAAGACAGTCCTTACTAGTAGTTTGACTGACGACCTTACTTCCGCTGTAACAGTGGCTGGGTTGATTGAATGACTGCTACATACGGTGATATAAGCACGTTAATTTATTTTCAAATCGTTTGTCAGAAATATTGACGTAAGAAAAGACTCCTGCCTTGTACACTGGTACAAAGCAGTCAGTGGTCATCTTCGTTTGGTGCACGTTTTGGTGCAGATACAGATGATCGTTATGAACATCAGGTACATAAAAGTAAGGCATTTTAATCCTCTATTAAAAATGTTGAAGTGACCAGATAAACGGTCGACGGTCCATTTGCCCGTCTATTACGCAAATTATGTAAACATAATGTCGCGATTACATATATTTTTCATAAAGGTGCATATGACTTACAATCGTTCTAATAAGACCAATGTATGAACTTACTTTTAGACAACGATATTTCTTTTGATACTACAGTATTGTTTTAGCTAGTTCTAGATAGTATCATAAGCAGTTATAAGACTTCAACTATTACAATGTGACAGGAAAGGGCTTATCAGTCAATAGCCACTAGTTGTCTTCAACAAGTTATTGCATATCTTTGTTCATGTCCAGACGCAGTGAAATAGCAATAATGTTTTGATATATGTTTGATAAATACGTACCTACCATAAATGGTAAATTGTATTCTGCACTACATAATACAGTTAAAGTATTACAACATATCACAACACCAGTACCTATTTGCTATTTTTGTAATGAAATTTTGATTTTTTTTAAGACTTGGCCAAAGAATCATCTACTCACCGTCTCAGTCTAGTGACTAATAACAACTCGCACAACAAACAAACTGCACACTAAAAAGTGTTCGTGCTAGCCCACAATTGACTGCTTACTCTCACTATTGCAACACTAATCTGACTGATCTGTTTCATAAATTACTTCCTTTTCATAAGGAAATATATATTTACTGTGATTTTTAAACTCATCGTCGTAAAAACCAGCATTCTAATGTTTTTCGGTATATGTGGAGTGTTTACGAACGCCACATGTACCGGCCGGGTGTAAACTGAGTCCAAGAAACCTTATCTACGCGGTCATTATATAACACAACTGCGACCCGCGGTTATGCTCGCCTGCTCGACGTAACACGGGATTGAGATGTCGGAAAAAAATTAAAAATGAATGAATAGTACAAAAAATCAAAAGAAAAGAACCAAAAATAATGGCATACAAAGCAATAAAGTTCGAATTTTCCAATCAAATTTAGGATAAGTACAAATGTATAGTAACAAGTTACTATACATTTACTTACACCTAATGCATGGACATTGGAAATTACTTCTCAGTATTGTAACAGACGTAGCTGTAACGACCATCTTCTGAAATCCTATATAAGTCAAGAATTAAATGTATATATAAAATGGCTGTCGACTTTGGTATAACATGAATGATTTAGAGAAGAATTACAAGAGCAATTTAATACCCATTCCATATCCAGGACATCTTATACTGTCTAGTTAACAATCTTACTACTTTATAGTTAGTAAATTCATAACGTAAATGTTACGATTTACGTTATTTTATGAAAACTATTAAACATAATTTCACTCTAGGCAATCGATCACAAAGAACAAAACGACGTTTGATATTTGATTCGGCATTTATATTTAATTTGAATAAAAAAAAATATCAACAGAATGTCTGTGGGACAGATGGCTCCATTATATTGCCGTGGCTGCGTTATCAGCGCAATACCAAACGGACCGTCGGTTGTGAATGAACATATCGCACAAACTGATTTAATATTTAATTATATTTTATTTATCTGCCTGTCTTTTACTTATTCATTTATTGTCACAATGAGTAACTTTCAACTTAACCATACATATGATAACGTCGAATGTGCGATGCAAAGAATATACAGTTCTTTTCTACCTTAGGCCAATCAAATTCAACAATGTAAGCAGATATGTATAGAATTGAAAATAGCGTGTACTTTACATAAAGTAGTTTAGGCGCCATTTAATTTATATTTTGTCTCAACTAGATTTCAAAGGTTACAAAACAGGGGAATGACCTGTTAATTGTTTTCAGCGAGTTAAAGTTCAATTGTGTACTTAACTCTGTGTTCATGATTTATGAAAATTAGTTTACTGCAAAAGTAATCTAATACTGCTAATAAATTCAGTTGATAACTTATTAATTTAGCCTTATAGAATAAGGTTTAATTATCAATTATGTCTAAGAACTATTTAAGATTTGTTTACATGCAAACAAACTGATTATAATTTAATCCCTTTCTTATATTTGTTCAGTGATGTTCTTATGTTGCAATCATTGGTTTTTAATGCTGTATATCAGTGTTTTTTAAAGTGTGGGTTGTGACCTTTTGGAGGTCACCAAGTCAAGGGGTCGCAAAGCCTTAATAAAAAAAACGACAAAAACTTAAAAAGAAACTATTTTTGAAGAGTAATAATATTTTATACCCATTTATAAAACAAGAAATAATATAGTACAGTATTCATATTTATAGCATAATAAAATATTAGTTACAAATAGTGGATGAGGGGGTCACAAAATATTGTCATGTATAAATATGGGGATCAAGAAATATTTAACATGCTACGGGGATAGCGCCATGAAAAATATTGAAAAACACTACTGTATAACAACACAGAATTGTACTGTCCTGACGAGCCTGAAAATGAAATTGCATCAAAACACAAAACAACGTAGTGCTTTCAAACTAAGCAGTATAAAAGACACTTCATTGCCTTTCAAGCAATGAGTCACAGCTTCAAAGAAAAGCCTTAGTTGTAAGCTCATTATGCTCGGCAATCACTTTCTATATGTAGTTGGAATAATTATTTTTAAGACATGATTCTACTATATAATAATTACAATCTTTGATTATTTAATTGTAATAGGTATTATTGGAGATTTACAATAGAAATGTTATCAATAAAGTGATACTTATGGAAATTTACAAGTTAACATAAACTAAAATGTGGTAATTATATTTTTAACATTTTATTTTATAATGTCTTTCATAAGTGGATATTTTTTTTGTATCTAACAAAGTATTTCCCTATACCAAATTACCTATATGGATGTTAAAAATAATATAATCATGTACAAATATTAAAATTGATTTAATTTTTCTGTTGCCAACTTTTAATTTTAATAGTAGGTGAAATAAAATGTTTTTTTTTTTTTTTTATTTTGTATTGGCACTACAGGAGCACTTACAAATTGTGATTTACAATATTTTTTTCTTACCACTGGATTGGAATGCTTAACTGAGGTGTTACTTAAACATATCTGACAGCAACAAAATCACTTCCTACGTCCTTCCCACATACTTACGCATCCTAGCTTAGCACAGTTTTTTACATATAAAAATTATGCCAATGATACAAGAGCTTGTGTTCTTTATTATGTTCCTTATTACAAGCGGTTTATCAGGTATATATTTTTGCTTTTTGTAATCACAAGTAAATTAACATAAAACATTAGAATTGAGAGGGTTTGAGTTGTATTACCAGAGCAATTCAGAGTGCTATATTGCAACATCAACCTGATATAGTGAACAGCTATAACAATAAAATAATTATTTTGGCAGGTGAAATATTTTGAGGATGTATTGTCCTTTTGATTATAAAGAGTCTGTTGTGCAGACCCTTCTAAAATAGAGCCAAATGAGAGGAGTGATTTTTAATAGGCCCAGGTCCAACTAGATTCTTATCTGATTCAGGGTCATTAAGTTTGAATGACTCCAATATATCTGAATCTCTGCCTTACCACTTTATGAGCACAGAAATATCACTAAAACCAATATCACCGACAATATCACAAATGATTAGGAATTTTCACAGCATTAATAAGGCAGAACAATGTGGTGGTCGTGCTTCAATCGAACCGTGAACAATACTACTCCTTTCAGATAACCCCGTGTCCCACTATAGTTATGGAAAACATTACTTTTTACATGAAATCTCATTGGCCCTAGAATGAATAATAGATTTATTCTTCTTACCTTGTTTACCATAATTTAAGTATTCTTTTTTTTTCGTTTTTAAGTATTTAAAACATTTGTAAATGTATATTTATTTTAACAATTTTAAAAATTTTAAACAATAACGTTTTTTAAAAACACAATTTAAATGGACATTACATTTACCAGCAAACTGCATTATTTAAAGTTTACAGTATAATTTTAGGATCGTATAATAACTACTTTTAGGGTCTTGTTTTATTTTACTATAATTATTACTCGAGTAAAGTAAACTGGACACGTTTTAACTATTATTCCTTCGTAAATATAAATATATACTACAGTTATAATTTATTTTTTAAGTTAACCCTCTACAATAGAAACTTGTGTAAGTGTTATAATAAAGTATGCTGTGGCATGATAACAATATAAATTTCAAAATATACCGCAAAAATACATTGTAATACATCGTTATTGTTTACCATAAAGTTTTCAAAGTAAGGTACAAAACTTACATGCACACAAGGAAATCAACTACACAGACGGAAGAGATTGTTCTGAAGTCCTCAATTAAATTAAATATACGGTTAGAAAGCTTAGAATTTGCAAAATAATTTTAAATTTACGGCTTCAAATATATTACAGTCCGTGATCTACAATACTGAAATCATAAAAGTCGTAAAACGTCAAAAACATTAATGACATTTGTTGTCCTTTTATGATCTGTGTGTATTTATTATATCACAGATACGAAATAGGGATGGCAGTAACAGGCTGCGTATTTACAAGATTTGTATTGTTATAATTCAAAACCACATTTGCATATTCGCTCGAGTAACAGCGAAAAGGCGAGTCGATACAGGAGCACGAATATATAAATGTCGTAATTCCTTACGCTGATCATGACCCTCGAACGGTCACGAACAGTTTTTAGCCTTAAATAACATTTTTATACATGAATATCACTGTATTTTAGTTATCTCGCCATCTTCCCCTTGCAAGTAAGGTTCTCGCTTCTCGCAAAGCAAATGAGAGCACACATATACACACTCGTTAAACTAGTAGCTTGCTAAACCATGTTTGAATTACATGATTTCAGATAATATTATAGCCTACTGAATTGAAAAGATAATCATGGTAAGAATTTTTAAGCATTAGCTAACATTAGAAGATAAAATCCAATAAATACATCATTCTTTTTATACCCCTTTCGATGCTAACCGATGTATGCAATCCATTTATAAAGACGAATTGACGGAGTCCGATGTTCAATAGATACATCAAGTGTATAAAAAAGTGACGATAGAGTTTAATAAATACGTTTTGCTTTCTTAATATGTGAAATAAATATCATTAAAAAAAAGTTATATCATTCTGAATTTCGTGAATATTATGCTTAATAAAATGATATTTTTGATTTATTTGTGGTTAACAAAATACTTTATCTTGAGTGCAATAAGCAAATCTATAGAGAAGGAAACACACATTGGTTTGTCATGTGAATTAAATCAAATTATGTCAAATAATTGTCAATTGTCAATGTTATTTTAGAAGATTGCTTAAGAAATCCTCATATTTACGAAATAATATTTTTTGTTAGCAAATATAAGTTTTATTTCCTTCACAATAAAGGTGTATTAAATTTAATTCACTAACGCCTATAGTATTTATTGTTATTACAATTAAATATTTGAGTCTGAATTCAGTTGAATAAGTAATTTAAATAAAGTTTCGATAATATTCCATTTCTTTTCGAGATCTTAAGGAATTTTCTCAATTGATTCCTAGTTTCTTTAAATAATCGCAGTGACCTGGGCTTCTTCGGTTGTCGGTAATCAGTACAGCATGATCCTTTATCAGTGAGTCGTTGTTCGGTCTGAATCATTCCTCGCGTAATGCCGCTTACCTTCGCTCCGCAATAAAACGTGTTCTCGGTCTATCGGCTCTCACAGTGCTTAATTTTAATCTGTAAAATCATGTGGGAGAACATAATTGAATACTTGAAGGATCCCCTGCTGGTGGTGAAAGTACAGAACTTTTTCGGTGTAATTTATAAGAATGTGGGGCCGAGCGCGGACACCGCTGAGGTGGTGCACTCCGAGCGGCTCGAACAAGAGAGCGAAGCGGACATAAGGCAACATAAGAGGATACCTAGCGACATTTCAGGCAGCTCTCAGACATCATGTGATACTGATGCATCAGCTGAGAGCTCGCGAGAGGAGCTGGAGTGCCACATAAGCAATAAGTTCTGGTACTACCTGTTTGTCATTGGAACGGCACTAGGTGATGAAATATTTTATGCCACATTCATACCATTTTGGTTCTGGAATATTGATGGAGCGGTTGGTAGGAGAGTGGTGCTCGTGTGGACTATTGTCATGTATGTTGGTAAGTTTGGGGAACAAATTCAGATTATCTTTTTTATCTCATCTTTCAGAGGAACTTTAATATTGTATGCAAAGGTGATTTATACTGGACAGTAATAAGAAATCTGATATAAAATGGAAGCATGCCATATCACCTTTGAGATAAATATTGTTTGAGTTTTGAGTTTTTGGTACCAGTAACTCGTAGTGTATATTTTTTACTTTAATACTCACTTACATATTGAAAGCATGATTTTCACCAAAAATCATACGTCAATAACCATGTCAATTGTGTAGTGGCTGAGGTTATTTTCCTGTATCTATTGAAATTGTGGAATTCCCACATACTTAAGCAATGAGAAATAAGGCTTACTCAAATTCTAAATACCTTCCTTTATTTTCTTATTATTTTTATAATAATTTTTTTATTACGTTTATATTTGTAAACATTTTACAATATTAAGAGGTTATTATAAATGAAATAATCAGGGTTAATTACAAATAACTTATAAACTATTTGTTGGAGTAACTTTTAAAGTAAAGTATCTTTTAAAATATCCCAAACAACATTATCAGTGATATAAAAATGGATTATTACTATAAGGCCAATATATGCATATAAAAGCAAATGCAAATACTCACTTATCTCACTGAAGCTGGAATTAAATGAGATACTTACTGTACTGTCAACCCATTATTGTCCTACTGCTGGGCACGCGTCTTCTGTCAGATTGAAAGAGATTCAGGCCATAGTCCAGGGTGCTGGCCAAGTGCAAATTGGTAGAGATCACACACCTTTAAGAATTAAAAAAAAAAAAAACTCTCAGGTGTGTAGGTTCCCTCACAATGTTTTTCCTTCACCGTAAAACAGTGATAATTAACTTCTATCTATTAAATTAACTTATTCTAATACACACCTAGGATTCGAAACTCGGACCCTCGATTGAGAGGCTGAGTTTCAACCATTCGGCTATCACTGCTTAAATTAGATACCTAATATTATAAAAATAAAAAACCCAATAGCTCAAAAATAATAGTCTCTATTCTCGGAAACCTTATAATTTATTTGGGTGAGAGTTTTACTTGAAAATATAGGGTTTGCAGGAATTTACATTTTATATTGTGATTTTATTTGTATTTCTGCATCAGACATAAACAATGTGCATCACTGGGCAACTGTACTAGTCCACACATGTTACTCATTCTGCATAATTTCCTATTTCCCTGCATTTCATATCATTTGGATTTTCCTTAAAATGTGTGACTAATTTTATAGGACCTTATTTTCCTTAAAGTCTTCCTTTGCTGAAAAGTGATTAATGGCTTGGTAATACGCATACTGTTTTGACAGCAAGTTATGTATATAATATATTGAAAAACAAAACTTCACAAAAACAATAACAATTTTGTGATTTTTTAGTTCACTGATTTCAAAGCTGAGCAATCTGCTTTTTGCTCAAAGTCACATGCTTGCTTAATTATGAAATATACAATAAAGGCTACACACAGCCACAGCAAATAACCTGTTTTAATATTTATTTTCATATTTAATATAAAATAATTATCTATTCATGTAAGTAAACAGTTGATATGATGCCATTAGCATTATTGTCACGCATAGCAATCGGGCATTGTTTGAGAATTGTCAAGGCTCTTCATGATTCTTTGTGTAGCTACTTAAATTATAATAAGAATATGTTTTATATGTATATTATTAAATTGATCCTATAGTATTAAACATAAAATGATCAGTCCAACAACGTTTTTAGGTCCATTGCTGAACATAGGCCTTCCCTAATGGATTGGGCTAATAGTCACCGCACATGACATGCATATCAGTGTCCGTAGTAGGTGTTGATGATACATAGGAAGATTCAGCTGCCCTTCCTCAGGTGCGCTGATGGGCAGCCATGTGAATAGAATGAATAGATTTGATATGCAAATCAACACCACATGTACAAATAAAATGAATGCTTCTGTTAATTTAGATTTTTTATATTACAGGTCAAGGATTCAAGGACATTATCAGATGGCCGAGACCAGGATATCCAGTGAAGAAGTTACAGCAAAAATGGGCAATAGAGTATGGCATGCCTTCAACACACGCCATGGTCGGAGTGTCAATACCATTTTCGGTGTTATTGTATACAATGGATAGATATCAGTATCCTGTGCACTGGGGAGTGGTGATTGCAGTCTCTTGGTGTACCTTAATCTGCGTCAGTCGGGTGTACTTGGGCATGCACAGTGTTCTGGTGAGTGAATCACAGGAAAATTACAAGTGCTGTATACCAAGTATTAAGTTCAATAGACCTTTATCCTTGTTATAGGATAATAAGTGTATTACAGGAATTTTACACAATGTGGCATTGTGTTAGATATCAACATTCAAGATAAGTCAATGATTCTTGATCTAATATTGTATGCCATATCGTTACATTTATGTGGACTTAGATATGAATTTTTTCTTAGCTTTGTAATATGTTATGGTATATTTTTATAGTCAGGTATATCTAACATAAATATATAAAGTAATTAACTCTACATAGGACTCTAATCTTATCTGGGGTTGATTATAGATGTCCATGGGTGACAGAGGCCACTTGTTGTCACTGTGAGCTCAGTGTTAGTTTACATAAGAAAATACTGTGATTACAAAAAATAAATGGTAATTTGCAGGACATAGCAGCGGGCTTGGTGCTGTCGGGGCTGCTGCTGGTGCCGCTGGTGCCGCTGGTGGACCGGCTGGACGGCGCGCTGCTGACGGCGCGCTACGCCCCGCACGCCGTGCTGGCCGCCTCCGTGCTGGCGCTCGTCTACTACCCGCAGTCTGACCGCTGGACGCCCACCAGGTAACTGACAGTATACAAAAAAGCACTTAAAGCCCGTATTGTATATAATGTAACCGATTGACAATGTTCAGCGACGTCAGACGCGATGGGCGGTAGTTAGGTTGATGTTCACTTGTGGCTAATTTTTATGCATTCTTCCATTCTTTGAAGGCTTGATCCAATTATAAACTTTTTTTAAAGGTAGTATCCCACATCTTCCTTCACTGATCACTATTATAATAATGTAGTAAATATCTGTTTATTTTTACAGACAGGTTAAGAGACAATAATTATTGCAATTACTGATTATGTCTCACTACTCGTATATGATATAACGATATGTATAATAATATACATTTGTGAACATGCAGTTTGGCGGAAGCGCTGAATTTCGATCTCCAACGAACGTCATACAAGTTTCGTCTCAATAATTTATAAATGGCAGTAAATCGTAACTGCAACTTATACGATGCGATCGTCATTTAAAATGAGTGTAATCAATGTTGCAGAGGCGACACCACGATGATAGTGAGCGTGTGCGCGGGCATCCTCACGGGCTCGTGGACCAACTACCAGCTGGGCAACATGGTGGCGAGCGGGACCGACCCGCCCTACGAGATCATCTGGCCGTCCGTGGAGATGCTGGGCTGCACGCTGCTGCGGACCATCCTCGGCTTCTGCGGCGTGCTGGCCACGCGCGCCATCGCCAAATCCTTCTCCTACGCCTTCGTATGCGCCCTCCTCGGTAAAGACAAGAACGAGCTGCGCAACTCCGAGGACAGCCTCGACAACACCAACAAGATAATAGTGGAGTACAGCTACAAGTACTTCACGTACGGCCTGATAGGCTTCAACACCACCTACGTGTTCCCCAATGTGTTCCACCTACTGCAAATCAACAGGCCCACGTATTATACCGAGATATAGTGTTTATATTTACGATTATTTACAATCTATTGAATGGAGTCGAACACTATTTTCCGACGGTCTGGAGCAACATAGTTGTGTTGAGTTTAGAGTTCTAGTATCATTAGCAACTCTATGTGGGTAAAGATATATTTTTAAATCCATTTATTAATTTTATTAGCGGAAGAGATTATTTTAGTTTTAGCATCATATCTAATGATAATTTTCGGTCTTTAACATTACGATATAACAACACTAAAATAGTTAGAATCTTACCGAATGGTTGTCATACAATTGAAATTTAATCAGAATCCAGTTATAAATATTTTGATAAGTAACCCGGCGAAACCGCATTTAAAATATGTAGCTGTAGTTAGCACGCAGTCGGACTATCTTGCATTAAGTATTGGAGCACGAGTGATTGGCATTTACGAGAACGGGTATGGAGAAGAACAAAACACGATATATTTAAGTTTCAAGAGCTTGTTTCATCGAACATAAATCAGACCCATGAGCTCTTAAAGTCATATATAGAAGAATCGCGGCATATCCAAATCTTAGTTTGTTTATTTTGGCTGACAATTTATTTGGTCTATATTTAACTGGTGTTTCCACTTTGTTCATTTGTCAACTGGGTGACTACGCGATCTTGAATCTCAATCCAATGTAATCGAATATTTGCAAAGTCAGTAAGTCAATTCGGTATTTTAAACGAGCCAATTTTGGACCGTGCAATACGTTAACTTGGTATGTGGCTCGGCTGACTGATGCTACACGATGTCGTGAGATGATCAATTATAGGTTTATAAGTTTGTTGGATTTATTTCTTGCGATGAAACAAGTTTCTAATATCGAACAACTCAGTCGCACATTTTGTTGTTATATTTTCACACAATTGCGAGATACTAATTTACAGTTATGCACAAATAGATCTTACCGATGAACGCTCGTAAGGCATGTGATATGAACAGTATAACATGTACATAAATAACATATTGTATGGATATAATTATACATCACATAATATTGTAATTTTTGCTGACAGCCTTTTATCTACTACTGCTTGAGATTTGCGCTTATGTTGCGGTTAATGCGTCAACATTGTTTTCAAACTGCTTGACGACTATTTAGTAGCATTTGCATCTATACAGACGCGTAAACAATCGATTTTCGGAATTTTCAAATACGCACCGCTCGTCGTTCGCTCAAGGATCGAATTGGACCGCGGAGCAACCAACAAGCGACTATTCAGGAGCTTAGACCACATTTTGGTGTCTTTGCCAACAATTGCTCAAGTGACATTAGGCAAGTGGCGGTCAGCCCTAAAGCTATTTTTCCCCCTAAGTATTCTTACGATCAATAATAGTGTTAGATCAAATATAACACATATTTATTAATGTAGAATCAGGAACAACATTTGATAGTGTTTCAGATATAATGCAGTCATTATTAATAATGCATATATATTACTCGTAGGCTTTTAAATTTCGGGCCCTATGTGATTCTCACACTTCCTATCCCATACTGGGTGTTTCTTATTTATTTTGTTTTAAATAAATATACATAGCCCACAATTTTACACATCATATTACACAATACGAAACCATGGCTTACAGAAAACCTGAAAGTTTTGTTGTGTCTAATTCTGTAGTTATAGATATAGTTAGATTTCTGTTCAGTATAAAATTTCGTTACTGAAAAGGCAAATATACTAAAGCTGAAAGCGCCGAAACGCCAATTTATAACATTTTTTTTAGTATGGAAGTAGCAAACGAGCATGCAGCCCATCTGATGGTAAGTGGCTGCTACCGACCATGGACATCTGTAATTAACCCTACATGAGATCAAAGTCTCAATTAAGCCTCAGATGCGTTGCTACCCTCGAGGACTAAGATGGAGTGTCTCCTTTTCCACACCCTTTATACCAGAACACAACAGCGCATAACACTGCTGTTATTAGGCAGAAATAGCTGTGGTGCGGTGGTGCTTCCGGAGTCGAACCACAAAGAGTTCTACCACCTTCATACATTTTTGTAAAATGATGTTTGGGCGCCTTTCCAGAGACGAAATAATTATTTATTAATGTGGAATTAACTTGTGAAAATGTTCAGTGCCTTATGACTCCCATAAGTCAGAGTGTAGGTAAATATATCCTAGTATTATATAACAAACATATTTTTTGATGTTGTGAGGAAAACTTGTGTATAGTAAATGTTATTATTATAGTATTTAATGTAATTCTGTTTCTTTATTTTATGAGGGTTCAAAAATAGTGGCATAAAGCCATGTCGGTCGCTGGTGTATTACCGATAATATAAATGAAAATAATAGAAATCATGCAGTTTTCTATTTTACTCTCATACAATGTATTAAAAATTTGTGGTAAAGTGAATATGAATAAATAAATTATTTTCCAATATCATGCGGGTGATTTAGTAGAATAATAATGTTAGTTAATGCTGTCCATTAGAAGTGATTTATTAACACCATTATTTTATTGTGTAATTAATGTATTAAATATACGTATGTTTGTATTAAATATACGTCTCTGTATATATTTGGGAGTCTTATAGTTAAAGCACAAATAATGTTAACACAAAATTGCCTAAACGAGGCACGTGACAAGCAAACCTGAAGCTATATATTGAGGTGAAATTTAAAATGTTCGTTTTTAAAAATTTAAGGGTAATCTTAATTGATCGAATTTAAATGTTCATTGTTAAATGTTTGAAAATATCAACATTCCAAAGAATACATATTCCATATAAGACATGAAATCATTTGCCTGTTCGTGCCATATTACAAACACGGCTGCAATCGTTTTACAATATTAATAAAATGTTATTGTTTTATTTTGGGCTTTTATTTAACTAATGGGTGTCGCCACGGGGATTAGAGGGGTCTCCCTAGTGATTTAATAACGTATTCCATGTTGGATTTGTTACATTTGATGTCCCCAAAAAGTGCAGATTAGTCTCTATGCCGTTTGTGGCTTCATCTATTATTTATATCATAAACTAGATGAAAAAATGTTAATTTATATAACTACTAGCCGAACCCGCGGTTTCACTCGCGTTTAAAAGGAACGTAACGTGACATACATATAACCGAAATTTTGTACCGTTAATAATTATGACGATTTTTTTCCAAACAACTGGCAGCAACTGACATCAGAACGTTAATTATCAAAACCGAGCAAATTATTATGTCGTTAAATTCTTTAATCCTGCACTGGGTTTTATTTCTTTATAAGGCAGAGGTGAGACCCCCTCACCCAATGCCATCAAAAATAAGAGAAGCCGTTCCTGAGATTTGCGTACACAAACGCACAGACAAACATATAAATAGACAAACAGAACCACAAAAAAAACCAAAAGCCAAAAAAAAATTGGGTTATATTCGTTAATAAATAGCTCCAGAAATGGTCTCCTAAATATCTTCCATGTACAAGAAAGCGATCACTTACAGATTTAATATATGTATAGATTTATTAGGGCGTGCTTTAATGCGACTATAAACTCGATCCATCGCTCTATCTCATCGATCAATACTTCGCAACGGGCCGTGCAGCAGAAATCGTAATATTTTAATTGCGCCGTAACTTCAAAACCAAACGTCCAATTTTAATCATTCAAATACCAAATATAATGTAGATAAACATAAACTGTACTTAGTGATGAATTTATTATGATAAGGATTAATAGCATGAGTAAAATAAACGCGTTTAAATGTAGTCCAAAAAAAATTCACGATTTTTAAATAAAAACATGGTTGTTGTGCCTCACTCGACATAGATAGGTATAGTGTGTCGCGGACGTTTTTGT
>DWTU01000078.1:0-24410 GCA_018251515.1 Cecropterus confusis | reverse complement strand
GGTTGATTACAACTGTCCATGGGCGGCAGTAGCCACTTACCATCAGGTGGGAAGCATGCTCGTTTGCTACTTTCATACTATGAAAAAAAAAGTCTCCCAGACTTTGAAATGTACCCTTAATTAAAGTGAAATTTTGTTCAAGTTTATATTGCCGAGCGTAAGGTTATTAAGACTTATGCATTTTTTAAAAATCGATTAAGTAATCACTGCAGCCCTTAGTATTACTTATGCGGACGTCATATTTCGTTTTACCAAACTTAGCTACTTAAAATCGTTAGTGTGATTTGGAACAGGGTACAGCAAGATCTAGTTGTAACACCGACAATTGCTCTCGTGACGCATTTTCTTTCCATCGAGTTTCGAATTACAACGACTCTAAATAAATTTCACTTCAAAAATACAATTTTAAGAAAAAATACAATTGTACAATTGTCTTCCTGCACGGACTAATGAAGGGAATCACGAAATCGATTTCGATGGGATCATACACATATACAGGAGTTCGAATAGAGAATTAATATCTGTGTATCGTTTAATACACCCTATTATATTTTTTTTTTATTTATAAAGACTGTCGACTGTTTTGTGTGTGGCTATTTTAATATTTTGTGAACATAAGTAAATACGTGTCGCTGAAACTTAGGTTAGGTTAGGTTAGTAGTTAAATATTTATTCAAGTTTAATACGCTAGTTTATTATCCAAATGAATATACTAATACTAATAACTTTATACATCAAACAGTGGATATAATCTGGGCCTCTAGAGAAAATGGGTATAAATCAGAGTTTTTCTAAATCGACATTTTGTAATAAATTGTAAGGAAAAGGATCAATTGATTAATAGCTATGTTTTGACAATTTTAGGATGATATGCCAATTTGTTAAAAATCAGACTTATACCCGTTTTCACTAAGGGCACTCATGTATTATATGTGTAAGTGCTTACCTACCTACAATATTTTCATTCCAACCATAAAACGATTTGTATTTATTAATTCGATTATTAGTTATGGTAATGGAAAATTATAATACGGAAGTCACCATAGATCTTGCTTATCGTATAATTTTACATTATAATTAATACATATTTTTTGTTTTTGTTTAGATAACAGGGATAAGATAAGACGACGTAGAATATAATTAATGAGATGATTTGACATAAAATACGAGGAAATCTACGAGAAAGTATGTTATGATTACCGCAATTATAAGAACGCTTTTGGAAGTAAACTTACCATTGGAGACGCTATGGTTATGTAAAGTGATATAATAAAAATATTGAATTCCTTTTAAATCCTCAACAAAAGTGTCATTTAAAAGTCTTCTCAAGCTCTGCTTTACTCTCCATGTCTATCATATGGTACGGTTACGTTGACAGAAGGGTGGTGGGTAATGATGTTCGGACTTCGTGGGGTTCCCTCTTTATCCAGGAAATTCTCAAGGGGTTGAGTACCCCCTGGAACCTTAAAATTAATACATAATAGAATGCTACAAGCAGTGATAGCTGAATGGTTAAAACTCGTCCGCTCAATCGAGGATCCGAGGTTCGAATCCCAGGCCGACCACCGATTTTTCTAAAATTATGTGTTTATTAGAAATTAATTATCATTGCTTTACGGTTATGGAAAACATCGTGAGGAAACCTACACAGATGAGAGTTTTTTTAAAAGTTCTCAAGAGTGTATGAAGTCTACCAATTCGCACTTGGCCAGCGCGGTGGACTATGGCCTGAAACTCTCTCAGTCTGAGAGAAGACCCGTGCCCAGCAATGGGGCGATAATGGGTTGATGGTAAGGATACAGTTACGGCATGGGGAAAGATATTATATTACATACGAATGTAAGTGTTAAAATTATTCTTTGCCTCTTTCAAATTATCTTTTTCATAATTATTAAAATAAGTTTAATATGTTTTTTATGGGATCGAAGTAGCAAAAGCATGCAGTCCACCATGTTAAAATGCCGCCCATGGATACCAAGCAACTTCATACCGAACAGGGATTCTATCACAAGTCGATCACAGATGTATTGCTACTCACGAGGATTAAGATGATCGCCTCATACATAAGTGCGGTCACAATACCGGTCTGACCCCCCCGCCATCCGCCATCCCCGGCCAAACAGACATTTGTATGATGAGGTTAGATTTCTGTTCTGGGTCTGGGTGTTTGTATATTCGTCTTTGTATGTCCACGGCACCCACGACACAGGAGAAAATCCTACTGTGAGGCTATGAGTATAAAAAGCGTTTATGTTTATGTTTAATAACAATCATCTGACTTTAAATCTTGCATGTTTGTAACCGCGACATAATATTAACCAAACCGCTTCTTAAATTTGATAAATATAATGTTTGTGCTCAATTAACTATGGTATTAGGTAGCATACGCGTCGTCTCAACAATTAGTAATAGTATGGTTAAAGCACCGTTAATCCTTTCAAATGGGCCGATGTTTGCGGAGCCGCCACGGGCGTGCGCACGCATGCTGTGATGAATGACGTGTGATGTTTCACGCTACCCTGAGCATTGTTTTGCGTATTAATCAAGTTTATTCTCTCATAAGACCGTCTCGACTTGCAGGTGTTGGATTTATGAGGGTGTCGATGGATGGTAAGCAAATTATGGGTTCTGCTTACGTTCAAACGGCGTTGAGGAGGCATATCCTTTAGTAACAATACCAAATGTCAGTACGATAAAGATGAATGGCCCAACATTTCTTCCAGTAGCCGAAAGTTGTTCATAAAACATAAACATAAACGCTTTCTACACTTATAACCTCAAAGTAGAATTTTCTCGTATGTCGTGGGTGCTATGAACACACAAAGACGAATACACAAACAGCCAGACCCAGAACTCCTAAACGCAGAACCCACTGCGTCTCAGACCGGTATTGTGACCGCTCCGCCACGTGGGTCTTTCACGATTTTATTTCAGCTTTTTGCAAAAAAGGGAAGAGCTGAGCAATGAGATTTAAAAATGATTCTAATCATATTTAACACTAGCTGTTTCTTGCGACTTCGTACGCAAACTCTATAGTATATACTATGTATATAGTATCATATATACTACAAACACTAAACCCTTGAGGGGTAGTGTAAAAGGGGTGTTTAGTTTTAGCAAAATAATCTAGATTAGCAAATTGGAAATAGATGACTACATATACTCTACCACTTGATTATTTACTCTTCATGCATGTTTGTCTGTCAAAATGTCAAGCATTTTTACTATAATATAACTTATAATATAACGCGGCAGTAAATAGGTATGTAGCTTAAATTGAGCACCTTAAAGGACTTTTTAATGAAATAATAGATTCAATATGAAATTACCGTTACTGTAATGATCATGTTTTAATTTCAGAACGTAATTATTAGTACTTCATATTATAGTATATATTTTTTTTCAGTTTGTGAACACTAAGAAGCATACTGTATAAACAATTTTTATATTAATATTAATAAAAATGTAGCACGTTAACAAAACAAAAAATACCAAATTTTCACGAAAGCAAACTAATTAATTATAGCAAAGGTATGCGGAACACGAATTTTGGCACTGAAAGGCAAAAAGTAGAAATTTTAAAGACACCCACCTGTGCCCGACCCACTTATTGGTGGTGCGGGCCATAAATTGCAAGTTAAAGTAATTGTTGAAACTTTGGCCAACTCATGGAAGCTATCGGACGAAATTTGTGTAATTTACTTGGAAGCACTCTAAGAGACATGTCTGATGAGGAACTTATAACGAATTACTTATAATAATCGTGACAAATAAATATATTTGTTCTTAAAAACAAATACATAGTAATGAATTTTGAAAATTTCATATGTAACTTATTTTGATCTTTGCAATATTTGCATAATAAACTTACTTTATTTAAAGAGGTAAGCGTGACTGGGAGAATTTTGGCTTAATTTAAGTGTCCAAAATCTTGCGTGGCGTGACATGGGCTAATTCTCACTTTTCCATCTCACATGAACGATTTATATGATTCGTGGAATACCAAATTCTTGAGGCACTCACAAATTATACCTACTGATATTTTTGAGCTTGACTGATACATTCTGAGAACCACCGAGGGAATTTTCTATTTGGTCCAAAAGTGTATTAGCGCTAACGGAAACAGAATGATAACAATTACAGTAATTACCTTAGACACATTGTTATTTTTAAACCAAATGAATCGGTATTTATTCCTTATATCAATTTTATTTGTCATTTGTCGCTTTTCTATAGGACAAGTCGGCGAAACTTACAATTTATCAGCCGATAGGCGCACCTCGCTCGGAAAATGGGTCGTATCGTTACTTCGAATCGGGCGTTTCGCTAAATAAAGATTTATGCATCTTCGAACTAAGAATTAGTTATTGTATTGTAACGAAATTCTTCGTACCTACGTAGTGTAAATTATTGGATTAGACGATATATTCGTCTACTGGGTCTTTTGAATGTCTAATTAAAGACGTAAAACGACTTTAACATTGCGCAAAACTGTATTACGATTGGGATTACTAATATAAGAAATATTCAGGACATTTCAAATTTAAGGAACAAAATTTAAGGACCAAGAGCAAAACATTTGAATTTCCTTAAATAAAAAATAAAAAAAAAACACTTTTCGTAGGCGTAGAATTTGCTATCACAATTTTTTTAATCCAGCTCTGTTAATAATTGTTTTTAATCGATTTTTTATAAGTTTGATTGTTATAATCGCCTTTTTAAATATATTTCTTCATAAATTGAAATAATTTAGGGACCCACTTCTTACATCCCTTTGATATATTTATAAGCTTGCTATTAAATTTCTGTAACTACATTATATTCTGTATATTACAACTAAAATTTCTCGCAACCGAACCGATGCCAGGAAAATAAAAACACATAATAAAAACATTAACCAAAGTATCTGGTTGGTTTTGTGTGTATATTACGGTATCTCGCAAAAAGGCGGGTTTTGATTGACGCCCGCAATCGGCTTAATGTAACCTCGAGGCAAGTTTTGCGGCACACAAACGACTGGTTAAATTCAAAGGTCGACGCAAAGCGACGCAATCTCTCACGCGTCACGCAGAAGGAGCTTTCCATATAATTCATTTCCCTATTCATATTTGTCTTAGAAGTTGATTCCAGTACGAACTTTCATACAAAAAACCAAAAAGGATGTAAAATGACATGATATTTTACTGCTCGAGTGTTATTGAAAAAGTTTCGCGATAATATATTTCCCTCTCACTTTGCCATTCATACAAATTGAATCGAGTCCCTATCCGAGTATATAGGGAGAACTATGCTAGGCGTATAGTTTATATTCGTCGTTCAAGATTACGTGACTGGAAATAGTAAAATCGGATGATGATGTTGATAATGTAGGTCGTAATGGGCCATTGCCAATAAAACCTTATAGGTAAGCGATGGATTAAAAGGAACTGGGTCAGGGCAAGGCTCATACCTTATGAAAATAAGGCTCTTTTGGAAGACTACTCCTGTCTTATATAGACAGAAATATTATATTAACAATGTTATAGTAGCATTTCATGCCTGTTTCAACAAAATTACGCCTTACTTGTTAGAAGGAAAACATTAATAAAACATTTTTTACAAAATTTCAGACGACAGCTGAAAGGAACGACCAGACACACAAACTTTTAATTTCGCTCTCAGCTAGAACTGAGACGGCTCTAAAAGCAAAGTTACATATAGGAAATGGAAGGCCTAAAAAAGTCTCGAGAAAACGTCGATGGAAGTAATCCTCAACTTGGTAATATCGCGCACTTGTTTCGAATTGAGCGAATGAATAATGATCATTATTAGAATATCGTACTTTTAGATCCATCAAAAAGTTTGTGGAGCTTGATATTGAAGTGAAAAATTTTTGTAGTGAATTTCGCAGAAATTTTCGGAATAACAAGAGAGATATATTGTAAAATAAACCTTTGCATGAAAGCTAAAAATTCGTTCGTGTTCGGATTGTATTTTATTTTTATGCCTATTAGTCGCAATACAGATTATAGATTACGTGAACGAGCGGCAGTGACGTAGTCGTCCGTACAAACCGGACGCGAGCGTGTTTTGTGCGCGGGTCATTTACGCCTGTCGTTACCAGCAGCAGGCGTCCGCCCCACACAACGACCTCTTCATTTTCACAGGGATTTTACTCTAATAATGCTATTCCATGCTTCGGAAGACACGGTAGCCATCGGTCTCGGTCGGTATCATTGGCTGGCACTTATTAAACCTTGTCGAGAACCTTCCGGACGAGTTGACTAAAATAGCTGGTCGCTATACTCAAATAGTCTTTTTACCGTCTACCACCTGCGTTGAAGCAGGATGTATGCACGTGTAATATAATACTATCTGAATCTAAGTTATAGAAAGCAAAATTTCACTTTGTAAGTATGAGAAAATTCCATTTTGATCCAAATCAATACCTACCGTTTCTACAGTATCTAGGTACTGCTTCGTCATACAGAACGTTCCCGGTATGATAATTGGATTTATACTCAAACACATTTCTCTCTCTCTTTACGCATCAATTACATTAAATACATGAAAAGTGACAATGTAAATGTATAAAAAAATCTATGTACAATGTCACATTTATAAAATTACAATTTGAAGATATATAATTTCATCGCGATTCAAACTAACTGATAATCTGGTAAAGCAGTTTCGAAACTACTACGTTTGTGGTCCCCCGTCCCATTCCATTAGGTACCTCGTACGTACCAGATTCGATCTTCCAAAAGATACGGCCGTAGATCAATATCGTAACTTTTGCCCGCAAACTTAGTAGCCGCAGTGGTCGACCGAAAGTTTCATGTGGCTGATAATTTACATAATAGAAGACGGTAGGTCTATCTACTATCGGGGTCATCCAAACTTCTGTGGATTAGGGCTTTCACGGGCAGGGCTTATCGGATTTTGAACGAATTTCGGGATGCTTGCGATAGCAACGTCATTATGGATATCCGATTTATATGCAGATTGAAAGTGAAGTAGCTGGGGTGCAGGCACGCTTCGACTGCGCAAGATGCAGAACCACTGAACTAGAGCTCCAAAACTGAAGTACCCATTGGCCACCGTTCAGAACTTCCCCTGTTTAGATTATAATTTATAAATCCTTTATCAAACTCGTAGTTGAGATCCTTGTTAAACTTTTCGCACTCGACATGACGAAGACAGACAGTCTATTGTAAGGATTTAACAATTTCACCCGCCTCGTTGCATTTCAGAGGGTAATAATAAAATATCACAATGGATGTCAACTCTATTCTTGATAAGTGCTCAAGATGAAGAGCGTCAGTAGCATAATTCACGAAATCAAAGAACAAATGAATTATTCCATTTGATAAGTGTTTAGAACTTAGTTAATTTACATTTTGGCTTTTGTTACACATTGTTGAGACGAAATTTTATAGGTGGTATAATATTTGGTTGTGGGTCAACATTTTTACACAAACCTTATATGCTTTTAATATAAATTGAATTATAAAAGTAATAACATTAGTTTCTGTAGACTGATTATGTACAAGTATTAATCGTCATACGGCACTCTGAGCGCAATTGAGGTAGTAAAATGGAAGAAATCACATACTTATTACGTTCCGTATATTATACTTCTTAATAATTTACTTATAGAACTTAAACAACTTTATTATTAAGACAAACTCGGTCGAATAGCGTACCTCGTTGCAGTCTAATAAGATGGCAAACGTTACTACAGCTCATGGACGATACCCATCAAAATGACTTTTCGAATCTTTTCGTGGGCGCATATTTGTTACTGAGAATAAAATGCTGCTCCTTCAATTACATCCTCAAATAAGCATATTGTTTTTATAAAGTAACGTATTAGACTTTGATGTTAATGAAATATTATCGCAGGTTTATTGTTACTGCTATAAAGAAACTTATACCACAAATTGGTTTCAAAACGGTGGCGTATGAAGCAGACTTCCTATACGTTACGGGTAATGACTGGCAACAATGTACGTAAGACTAACGAGTGAAACTTCAGTAGCGTCATTAAGTTGCTATCGCCTGCAACCGCTCTGGTTCGTCCGCCATTTTTCAAACTGTTATTTTTTTACAAAACGTAATAGAAGGAAATTGGCGTAAGAATACACGTCTTTTTTTCTGCCAAGTAAATATATATGCCAAGTAAATTTTAAGAAAGATAAAAGATAAAGAAATATTTTTAACAGACGTCAATGGCGAGCAAATATTAGATGTCAAGTACATATAGAACAGTAGTTTCACTTGAATATAAGAATTGTTACTTCTGACAATTGAGATATAAGGCCTCAAAAATTGAATTTGCCTTAACAGAAAGCAGATATGCTAGTAGGCCTGGCGATGACGCCGCCGCAGGCGAATGTCGGGATTATTACACCTTCAAATGGCATTGCTAGCGTGATTTTAATAGAAGACTGATAGAAATTTACATTCTGTGTAGGTTAGATTTCATATTCATATATATTCTCACAAGGACGTCTTACGATTTAGTAGAAATCAGATCAGATATTTTTTATACTGAAACTTTATATTATTTCATTTTCAACTAATCTGTTATAAGTTGCAAATAAAATTATTATGTAAAATCAAACTGAGGAAATAGCGAAAAGCTGGCGGTCTCTATAAAATGTAAACAGAGTCGATCCTGAAAATTGGCTATTGAGCGCAAAAGAGATTGTACCTGAATTAACTTAACGAATTTACGTTGACTTCAGCTGCACTGCGCTACAGCAGGTTTACATAAGATTTTAGCTCTGAATAACTACTTGTAGCTGCAACTGAGACTCGTTTTAAATGGAGATACAAAAGCAACACTACAAATATATAAATACAAATAGCCATTGCAATCCCTGGCTTCTTAGTTATTTGATTAGAATTGATCCACACTCACCGACTTTCATGCTGTAAATAAATCATTCAGTACAAATACAACAGGTGATATGCTAGTCGCACCGATTCTACTCCTGTAATACTACAAATAGTAACTACTATATAACAAACAGACTCCGGGTTCAGTTGACACTAGCATCTTTCTTTATACATATGAAATACAATTGCTTTTTTAATCTTTGTATATGTGTCGTGACTAAGTTTGGTTTATTATATTTAAAAAAGAAAACAAAATCTGTTAATTAAAATCACCCAGTCAATTATCTGAGTAACATAGATAAATCACTGGTTGCCGAATCCAAAAAAAAAACATTTCAAAACATAACCCTACTCATAATCATAGCGCTCTATTCATTCTAACAGGATGCAACCCTCAAGCCCTTTCACGTTTTAAAACAGCCTGCCGTCAAATTCAACTTGTTTTTGTTCGCCAATTTTTCCAAACTTTCGGGGGAAATGTAATGAAAAACCCCAACACGTCATTCATCTTTCACCCAGGCTGTCTATTATGAGTTGCAGTTTTTAAAAAGTTGGTAATTAACATCGGGCCGCTGTTGAAGCCAGGTCCTAACTTTTAAAGTGTTCAAAAGTTCGAGAAATGCTCTAATCATTAAAAGTGATGGGCTTACTCCAAGTGATAAGTTTATTACGGGTCGCGTGTTGGGACAAGTCATGCAATTAAAAGGTATTAAGTGTATAATGTTCTTAACAAAGTTTAACAGTCGATCGTCGGCCTACGAGTTTCATTCAAAATTCCAACGCCATATGTAGACGTATCGATATTCCATGTAGACTTACCAATATATTAAAACTACTAGACTATAATAAGAAAGAAAAAATATATATTACGTGTAGTAAAACGTAGTTATCACACTATAATTTGGTTAACGTACTGAACTGTGTCCTAAACTAATGAAATAATCTAAAGGACTTCTTATTCGGAGAGATCCCTGTCTATTAGTGAGACTGTATTTGATGGTTATGCATGAAAAATATCCATCAGATTTAGGTATCAAAGTGGTGGCAAAAATAAATAATAATGGATTTCTGTAACATGTTCCAGTTTTTTATGACACGGATTTCCAATCAGTTCTCAACGCTTATGATTATTTCTCAGAAAAATTCCCCAAGGTTTAAAGTAAAACACAAAATAATATGGATCATGCACTAATACAATCTATAAAGTTCTCGTACAATAAATTGCCTTACGGAATACAGCTTCAAGAAGCTGTCATTCTGAAATCTTTATCTATTTCCAATACTGTTATTTATGTTTTGATATTCAGTCTACTTTCTTGAAAATCCTCGACTTCTGTACACTTAAATCACAAACGGAATAAAAATAATAAACGTATGCGATACTTCCCGATTCGATTGTAGAGACGGGGACTCCCTTACATTTTGTTTACCTCGTATTCAAGTGCAGGTTAATAAGTAATGAAGTGGATCCAGTCGAATTTTGTTTGTTAAAGTGATTATTCAAATACCGAAAACGTTTCTCGGGTATTCGTGAACTTCTTTCATATTTTATTCATCGATCCTTCACAGTTTGAGGCACCTGTAATTGTTAATAGGATTTGAGGCGTATTTCAAGAAGTTGAGATAGTTAATTCGCGTTAATAAAGTTACTGGGATGTATGCGTAATCGGTTAATGGTTTCGTTATTATGTTGAGGTGGATCTGTTCAGATGTTTTAGTTATCATTTTTGATTTTGGTCTATTTGTTAAGTATACAATCATAATATTATTTCAGTTTTAATGTTAATTGGATAACTTAGATAAAATTTGTAAATCATCAAAATATCATGATTAAAAATTTAATCCTGATATTTTCTGCTAGATTTAGTACCTTATGGAATAAAATCCATATGACGCGGCAAATAAACAAAGTATAAAGATAGGAGAAATCTATCTTACACATCCTTAAAAACAACACAGTGCAATATTGATCATAAGTATGAAAAAAAATCTTTTCTGCTACCAATACCGTACTGAGAACCCTTTTTTTAAATGTTTGACTTAATCTCTTAAACACAATGGTTTAAAAGATGAATGCACTTTACACTTAAAATGAATAAATAAACAAACACGCAAACGACATGTTTCATTAAAGAAAACCATGTTAATGAATCGCGTATAAGTATGTTCATCCCATAGCAACGAATTTTCATTATCGGCCTCCAACGTCCCTACCTAACTGTATTAATAACAGAAACAGTTAATACACGTCCAAAACTTCGGCTAGAAGTAATCCGGCGCCGATATTATTCCTGGCGCTTCCCAATCAATTCGCCTATAAAAACACAGGGATAAAACCGTACACCAAGTATCCGTTCCCGAGAGTTCTCTCCTTAGAGAATCATTACGTAAATACGACAAAATTGTAGAGCCTGTCCTCAGAAAGGGGTGTTATTTATGGAGGGCAGAGGGCGGAGTGTATCTGAGTGGGTCTATTAGCTCAACTAATATTTTCTTCTTCAAGTTAATTGTTATGTCGCCTTAAGACCAGGTGGCGCGTCCCATTAGGTCGCCGCAGGCAAGTTACTACGCAACTTGAGTCACCAAGGGAACTTGGAGCCGCGGAAATATTTAAACAAATTTAAACTTTTTCTTTATGCCGTTTCTCGAAGTCTCCTTATTCTGATTCGTTTTTATTGAGTTTGCTCCTACTTTGGAGCGAGTTGCCAAAAGTGGGAGGCCCTAATTCGATTCTGTTAACGTTATGTGACCACGCGTTCTTAAACGGCGATTCTACTTTAACCGTTTTGAGTTTTACGGTGCTGTTTTTAATTGATACAATTTAGAAAAAAACTAAGTAATTTACAAATTAGTTTTTTGATATTATGTAACACGCATCAACAATAAAAAAGATAGTTAGATTCGCCTCTTATAAAATAATACAAATTAATATGACATTTTTGTGATAAATGTAATAAGCTAGCAAATATTGTCGTTTTAGTGTGTATAAAATAAAATGATTGTAAAGTATATACTTTTCAAATCATTTTCATTCGCTCACAGTAGTACTCGTATTATCAAATACTCTTATTATTTTCTTTACCAGAGATCTTTGCATTATATTCATACTTATTTTTTTGATTACAAATACCTACATATACTGCTTACTTAAATTTATTAAATTTTTTGTCTGTTTCTATTTTTCCTTACTTTTCTTATCTTTATTTTAAACACAGTCAGTAAATTACAATATATTTACTGTATTTAAAATAAAGATGGAATACATTAAAAAATGTAGCTTCTCCGAACTTAGCTTACAAAGTACTAGTTTTTCATCAAAATTCATGCGACGATGCAGCTTAGAGATCGCAAACAAAATTTATTCAGTCGAGCCCAGTTTCCCCAGTCAGACTGAAGTCGAAGTTAATATATGCAAAACAGCTCCTAACCAATCGGACAGACAAGAAGCATTGTTCGAGAAACTGGTATTTTGATTGACAAGAACCTGACCATTACGACCGGCCGCTTGTTCCGAACTGCCAAAGTAACCGCTAACCGACCGAAGTGAGAAAACAATTGCATGTTTCGCAAATACCTCTTAGCATCTGACATTTCTAATTTGGCAGAATGAATGATTGTAATCATTAGACGCTTAGCAATGAACTTTGGCGAATTTGTATACATTGTTTAAAAGTCTTTGTATTTGGCGGTTGGCTTTTCTTAATGTATTACACTAATCTTATAACTTATTTGAGCAATTATAGCACTGTATTGATCTTGATATTTTTTGTGTAATACAATATTGTATTTTGATTATCTCGATAGGTATCATCAATTAAAATTGATAATAATAAATTTAAAAAGTCTTTGACCTTACACGCCCTCGATTTCAAATTATATACTAGTATATTCAATCTTGTATTGTTCCACGATATCATTAAGGTAATTGAACCTTTAATAATACCTTTAATTACCTATAACAGATATTTTTAATCTCCCTTAGGTATTTATAACATTTTAATTGTCAACGCCCGTACAGCTAAAATATAACTAGTAAAGAATAAAAAAATATTTTAATTCAAAGAAGCATCTTGAAACAGCAATTAGAATACCTAACACAAATACCTTATTTTATTGTTAATTTGTATAACTGAAATGTAATAAACAAAACAGAGATTCAGAGTCTCTTTTCAAAAACATTTTCAGTACGCAAAACATGAAATTCATTTAAAAAAATATTTTTTAAGTATTACCACGAAAGTTTTTGTTTTTACTAGGACAAGCACCCTTCAAAACTGCGCGCTAATTAAAAGTTCACGCAGTATGTTCCCGTTGCTGTATGTTGTACCTTAATGGCTAAATACGGTTATAAGTGTACAATGGACATGATGAAATTATGGGGGAATGTAATGAAATTGTTTATGTGGCCCTTGTGGACCGAATGTTGCGCTGTAGGTACCAGGGAAGCACGAACGAACGATGTTTGCAAATCAATGCGTCAGAGCCAACCGTGTAGAGGTGCACACAAACTGACAACGGGACGCGGTGCACACGCTCGCAAATAACCTAAGGTCGTCTACACACTATCCGTTAACACCTTTATACTCGTGAATTCTGAAATATATTATAAAACACAAAAAAATATTCATCATGGCTATGATAACTTAAATTATAAGATCAAAAAAATATGTATATCAAAACGACTGAATTAATACAAACGTTCGAAGTTACCTGACTGAAACTCTTTTATGTAGAAAAAACGAAAACGCTTTCTACACTCATAGATTCTACACTCATTCCCCACACTAGGATTTTCTTCTGTGTACAAAGACTACACTAACACTCAGACCCAGAACAGAAATCTAAATTCATCATTCAAATGTCTGTCTAGCCGGGGATCGAACCCGGGACCCACTGCGTGTCAGACCGGTATGGCGACTGCTCCACCACGTGGGTCGTCAAAACAGAATCTCACAGATGAATATGGTTTTATGAACATAACTTGAAGAGGCCTGTAGTTTACTCAACCATGTTGCTCCACTTAACATCCTTATACAATAGGTATTTTAAGGGAAAACTTCTTTAGGCACGTTAGCACTTTGTGGGTGCAGAAATGGAACTCGCGTCATCGTCACCGAACGCTTTCCATTAGCTATATATGTACATAGATATATCCCCGAGCGTTATTTTTCAAGTTTTCGCTTCTGTAAGTACTTGCGGAGAGCCACAGTTTTCTTTTTTTTAAGTTGCATATTTCATTAAGTGCGAACATGTATTTTTTATACTTGTGTATTATAAGATTTAGATTATTTTTGGGTGACTGTAATAAAGTAATGTTATTTTAGGGTTTACATGTATGCCCTGGAATTAGTTCGACCTTAGCAGTTTTATATAGTGTATCGTGTACACAGGGATCGTGCGTAAGCCGCATAACGATTGTTCTGATATTAGTTCCACTGACAAATGCTGGTGTACGAATAGCGATATCGCATGCTGGCTTTGATGGATTGCGGCGAATGCTCGTAATTCAAAATTCGTGTACTTACACTCGCGATTCAGTATTGCCCATCTGGTTTATGAGCGGAGTACCGATGTACATTGTTCCGAATATTTGGAGATGTACTCTCCACATCTTTTTAACTTACAAAACTTGTACGCAATATAAAATAAATTCCAAGCAATTTATAATGCATAGAAACAAATGTTATTACGAAAAGTCGTCATTTAAGTCTCTAAACGAATAATCCAATATGAAACAGAGCTCTTACCTGGAAAATTGCTGAGAAACTTCCAAGAAGTCAAAACTGCAGAACAAAGACGTTATTTAACAATTTTGGCTAAAATGATTAGGTTTAACATCGAAGTGACATAAAACAAGCTATCAGAATGTCTAAAATCTGTAACGGCGTACTAAATCTCGTAAATGACAAAGGAAGAGAAAAATTAAGCTTTAAGGAGTCTGAGCAAGTACTACCCACGTTTCGCAAATTAATGCGACAGGTACCTCCGGGGACACGAGGGTCTCCTCCTTAAATAAAATACTTAATAATAGGGAGTGCTCAGTAACAACGAACATTAGAGGGAATTGTGCGAGTGACATTTCATTGGTTCTCCTGAACTTGAAGGCTATTATGAGTCTAGGTTTGTATGATAGAATTCGAATAGCATTGTTTTAAAGTAAGTACTTTTCTAATATGGTATTTCTTTGTATTATGTGCTGCAGGAGTATTAATGCAGGATTATCATTGAATATTAAAAACAGTCTACCATCTTTTTCGACACAGTATTTGGAATCGAAAGACGGCGAAAGAAGAAGAGAAAGACCGATATATTGAAGGAAAAACTCAAAGCAACCAAATTGATATGGGCGCATAAATGCGTTTTTTATGTACTGATAACTTTTACTAATTACAATAGGGTTGACATGTACAGTTAGGACCCAAAAGTTAAAATAAAGATAAAAAATATTTCAATATTAAGAGAAAAACGTTTTCCATCTCCAAAAAGTAAAGTTAACGAAACTGGATAGCAAAATAAAACTCCAATTTTAATTAAACTCTAAAACAATTTAACAACGCCATAAATATCCGCGATAAACAAAGTAAACAGCGATAGGCAAAGGCGGAAAGTTGTAAACAATCAGTAAAAAACTTGTTTTATTCTGTCCGGGGTGGCCGTAAAATTCCGACCTAACATTGTCTTCAATTTACACCGACCCATTCGATCTGATGCCAGTCACTCTTCATCGTACTATCAATGCTTTTAGACCATTTGACCGTTAGGAAAACGTCCATATGAAAAGTGCTACAAAAAAAACTGATACATTGTAAATATTTAACAACAAATCTGACATTACTAATAAAATTAAACAAAAAATATACAGCTATATAAAAAATATAATTATGTTCTAATGGGGTTTATTATAGCCGAAATTAAATAAAAATATTTATTAATATATCTAGCAATGGTTGCGTTGCTAAGCAGCCTGTTAATATAGAGTATAAGTCTAAATTATAAATATTTATAAATTATAAGTATATGTTAGTAGCAAACATAATGAGATTAAACAGCCACTCAACGGAAGTTTTCTTCAAGTATTTTCTTCGCGAATTCAATAGAAGGCATTAATTATATTCTATAATAATCATTTATAACAAGCCAATACTTGAATATCTTTTATTGGCTATTTTTGTATCATTCTTGCAATGAATCATAATTACGGTAAAACGAATAGTATGAAAGACAATATAGCATGGGTGTATGCCATAGGCTATACTGTATTTCTATATACCATAGTTATCATGAATGATGTTTCGGATACGAGACGGTAGAGAAAAAAGTACTAGCAAGTGGTAATAACAAAGTTGTTGGGAATCCCACACAAGGGCGCCACACATCGGGCGAATATTAAAAGGCGAATTAGACTGGTCACGCTCCGAAGTGTTCATAAATGTTCATATTAGACCTCAACTTGTCAGGAGCACTTAAGTTTACGTGACGCTATGGAGCGCTGAAATTACTCTATACTAGTATTTCGTTTTCAAAAATTGAGGATACTTTTTAGGCTATGGTGACTTTAAGATCGATGATAAAAGATACTACAAGATTGTTTTGAGTTTTATTAGTGTTTACTTGACTTAGCAGCTTTCTTTCAAATTCAATGCTATTTATTTTGCATTTAGTTAAACAAAATATGAAGTAAAAGTACAATAAAATAAGTGAATTTCTCACAAGTAAAGTGTTTAATTTTTTTTTTGTTCCAATGGAATGACTTTCAGTTTTGGGTATAACCTTAATATATTCTAATGCGTGGTAGATATTTTTCATAAAGGCGTCAATCGTCGACGGTAGCAAGCGGGCTAGAATCATGTTTATTCTCAAGTGACAAACAAAACTACGCTTCAACTTTACGTCATAATATGTCGCGAACATCAGACGCTAGAAATAATAAACCGCGGAATACTTCAACTTAGATACAACTACAATAACTTGCGCTATAAACAATATAAAATAGAGTTTTCGTTGTGAAACGAAGCGAGACTCGAAATTAAATACAAGTTGCTAAATTCTACTTTTACAAAATGCGGGTTTCGTACTGCAGTAACGTGAAGGACGGATTTACTCAGTGATGACAAAACTGATAACGCAACTTTGCTTTATTTGTATACTGGCGCAACATAGCGTATACAATGTTTAGGTTTAAAAATTTAATGAACACTGAAATATGAAAGCATTCGACCAAGATACTCGTGAGATTATAAGATACTATCGGGCTTATTATACTTAAATGTTAGGAACTTATTAATTAAAACGTTTAAATACTGTCAAAGTTTAAATACTTTCAAAAGATGTCATATACCTATACTTACTTACTTATACTTTATTTATAAGTTAAAAAAAAAAACAAAGACGAAATAGATACTTCTTTGTATCAAAGTAACGGCACATGTAATCGAATAACTCAAAGCATTTTTCAAAATATGAACTCAGATTCAAATCAGCATTATGACGACACATATCACAGTCAATGCAAGGAAGTTATATAAAACGAGTATGGTTCTAGAGGGGAGGTACCACCGCCTCACCTATTTCTTGGGTAAAGCATTTCCTTCGTTATGGTTAAAGGATGTGGATTACTTAGGAATACCAACACATTTGTGATTGACTTCAGATAGATACGTGTCCGAGAAGTTGTTTACAGGTGTCTTAGACGGCAATGACCACTTTGCTATTTGTTTGACTTGCTATTTACGTCTTTTAAGCAGTTAGATATAGTGTTACAGCTAAAATGCACTGCGTCTCGTGTATAATTTAAATATAATTAAAATTGGATTAAAATGACTCCTCCGAGGCTTTGTATTGATTATCGATTCAAACTTCGGATTTACTGTTACACCGACCTGGGGGCTATAGAGTGACATTTACAAGGCCACCTTTTTTTTCTAGGAACAGAAACATGAGGCTAAAACACAATACTATTATAATCCCCCCCAAATCTTAATAACATTATCACGTAGAGACTATAATATATTCCATCTTAAAAACTACATACATTTTCTTCATTCCATTGTGTATGTGTTTTTGTAACACCGTGTGTATAATGAAACGCAAAGAATGTTGAAGGAATTTCATTTCTTGCTAAGCGTTTATTGCACATTGCAATGCTATATAAAATCTAGACGCAAGTAATAACTGAATGGCAAAGTCGTAAGATTAATTTATAAGTTGAAGTGGAGAAAAATATCTTCTCTGCTATTCGGAAATGATTTTACGGTTAGCTACTTAAATAACCTACTGGTTTTTCAGAGAAAGTACTATTCACATATTAAAGTTGTACATTTTATTTAAATATCACAGGTATTTTTAAAATTACTGGACCGATTTACATAAATCAGTTACTGTAAGAAAGATGCACTACAGTAAACAAAATTGTATTAATTTTATTTATCGTATGTATGGCTTAAACTTGAAGATATAA
The DNA here is from genome assembly GCA_018251515.1 of Cecropterus confusis. Classification (NCBI taxonomy): domain Eukaryota; kingdom Metazoa; phylum Arthropoda; class Insecta; order Lepidoptera; family Hesperiidae; genus Cecropterus; species Cecropterus confusis. The sequence continues at coordinate 6,070 of DWTU01000078.1, read as the reverse complement.
TTACTTATATTATATTTTATGTGCATTAAATTTGTTTTATCTTCTTTTTCTCAAATGTACTCGTATAATCTAAAGTGAAATGTTTCGACTATATGTAACCTCAAGAAACAGTCTATCAACTTAATAATATTTTAAATTAATGTTATGAAAATATAATGTAACAGCCTTTATTGCACAAGAATATAAAATAAATTTATTTATTGATAATAATGTGTAGCCTTTAGGGTAATTTATACTCTGTACCACAGGAGCGTGGGTAGTTTAAATTTCCATAACCCACGCGGTATGTAAATTATGTTAAACATAAAATAAATTTAAACGAAACATATTCAACAAGCTCACAACCAAGACATGAAGAAAATATCCCGTGACATTCCATCCTTGTTTCGTAACATTACCCAAACGTAAAAAGGTGCGAAGGCTAAAAAAGTGCCAACTTCAGTCTACTCAATATTGTATCAAATTTTTTATTCACCACAAAGGAGGGTTGTCCGGTTCACGCGTGCCCAAACAAAAGCTTAACAATTCTCGCTCAAACAAATCACCACTAAACAAACGTTTCTACAGGTAAGAATAATTCAGGGAAAGGTCACCTGTTACGGGTATTCGACGTCGATCATCGGGAGTGCGTTGCGTCGAGTTCCCGCGTAATGTTGCCCGAGGGAGCGGCCTACGCTGGCGACTTCGACGCCAGACAAAACCCTAGAGCCCTCACCTGTCAAACCGAGGACCCGTTTTTGTACGAACTCATATTTTTAACGTGGGTCATCTCAGTTTCGAACCTTTCCCGTGACACGTCTCATGCGCGTCTGAAAATTTGATAAGGAACGAATTTATAATTAGGTACGTACGTACGAATATCAACGTGCGTGACGATTACGTTAATATTACAATGCAATTTGCCAGTTCGGTTTTACCGCGGTTTTGATGGTGAAAGGGGAGATTCGAAAACGTTCCTCCGTGGCCAAATTTAGATGTACGACTGGTTAGGTGACAGCGCATCTCTGTTCGCGTGTCCTAACCGCCGACTTTCCATTTATTTCTCTATGAATACGTTATTACCTGCTCGCCCCCGCTTATCAAAGTTTATTTGCAGCATGTGGTTTACTCTGTACCGGTGCTTATTTGTTATTACAACGCCGGAGTGTTTTATTGCCGGGGCGGGGCTCAAATCGCGCACGACGCCCTTGTTTTTCGCTATTTTTCCTCACGATCTTTTCAGTTGAACTTTACTTTATGTCTTTTTTTTGTTACAGATTGAGGACGCCATGTTAATGTTCGACAAACAGACCAATAGGCACAGAGGTAAGTGAAATTTTGATTATTTTGCATCGAATACATTGTTACCGTAATATTTTGTTCATTGAAAGCTGTAGACGAGGATAATGGTTAGAAAAATAGTCCTTTTTAATATTGCGGACAGGTATTCAGGCAACAAATAATTTATGAAAAAGTAGCAATGACTTTTTTAATCCAGCGTCTGTCTCTGCAGACTGTGTTCATTTTACTCATGATGATTTGTCCGCACTGTGATGAATGTTGGAACCAGCGCATTTATTGTCGGCATTACTTCACTACTACCGTCCAGGTTCACACTCGTTTACCATCCAAAGCCATTTCCAATCGTATAAAAGCTCTTGCTATTCCGTTCTCGCTATTTACAGTGCGTAGGTGTACAAGTAAGGCTTGAAATTTACAATTTTAGAATCACTATTTGCTATCCGAAATCAAAACTGGCTTTAGTTTTTCATTATTTATAAAGTTGCATATGTATAAATCAAAGTTTTTTCAATTTGGTTTAATTTTCTATGAGATTTTGAATATGTATCAGTAGAGACTATAAAAATATTAAAATGCCGAAGGTAACAACGTACACCAACCGCACATACATAATAACTTAGCCATGAGGCACACGTGAAACGCTATGTCACCTTGTTTTTCCTTACAAACGAAACTTCCGAAGGTTTACATTCCACATGAGGAAACAATAATAACATTTTTGCGTTACGCGTCATTGGCTCATGTTCTCGCAATAAATTTAATGCCTGTTTTACTGTGCAAGAAATAACAAATACGTACGGGAGCTAATCCGTAAAAAATTAACAAATCACTCGTACTACATCATACAGACTATAATAAGGGATTTTTTATAGAAACGTCCATCAAAAACAGATAAAAAAACGTTTACTGTCAACAGACACATTATCACTCTTTCAAGCCAGTAAATACAGTAGCTACAATTCTATAGCATAGTGTCTATATCGGACAACTTGTGTGACTAAAATACAAATAAGACATAAATTATTTAAAACGAATAATTATAGACAATTTCATAAACCTAGTAATGGTAAAATAAACAGAAAACTAAGTCACGTTTGGTTGCTACAAAATCGAAACATAACTTATTAACAATAGCGTACCAAAACATAAATTGAAGATAGGGTTGTGATGCTATAATATATGTATATATCTAGTAACATATTATATTATGTGTTTATACACTTAAAACTGCTTTTAAAAATAAACATGCCCCTTAAATGTTAGTTAGATAATAGAAATCTTTCAAGATTTCATCAAAGTGTAATATGAGGTGAACTATCTCCGCCCTAGGTGGCTATAACACGTGCTAGACTAGGTGTGCCCCGTGGTTTCACTCGCTACATAAGAAAAAACAAACAGACATAGAGTGGTTCCAGTAGTTCTCGAGATAAGATCGTTCAAACAAACAAACTCTTCAACTTAATAATATTATAGTATAAATAGACGAAGTTAGGGTCCTAATAAATTTGTTAGTTATATTTTCAGCTTTTTTATTTGTTTTCTGAGTTTCTAGATTTCTTATATTGACACGTTTTCTCTTTTTTTGTAATGTTGAAGTCCTAAATAGTTTACTCTAAAAATTTGTGTAATCTTCAGAAAAAAATGTCGGCGACCCTAGATGGAGGTATCGACATCACTAAACAGGTTCACCGTTTTCATTTTCCCCCCTCGTGTTCAGACTATTCCCGACTAATAAATAACAAATCGACGCCCGAATAAAATATATGGTTTCTACGCGAAGATTTCTTGGTATTGTTGTCTAATATATTATGGGCGAAAGTGAAATAGGCGTGAAATGTGTTTATTCGTTCTATTTTTAAGTACTGAGTTCAAGATTGAAAAATCGTGGCTTTTTCTGTTAAAAAAACATTCTTAGGTTCTTCTGTAAAAAATATAATTGATAAAATGATTGTACGTGGCCAACTTGTCATCAAAATTTGTAAACATACACAAAAGAATATCGATGAACCAAAATTATTAAGATTTTATTTAAATCTTATTTGATTACTCATGATAGCAGTATTAGCCGAATACGAGCAGTGATAGCTGAAATTTTTGGACATGAACTTGGCCTCGTCCGATGTTTGAATCCCAGGCACCACTGATTTTTCTAAAATTATGTACGTATTAGAAATTAATTATCACTGCTTTGCGGTAAAGGAAAACATCGTGAGGAAACCTGTGAGTTCTTTAAAAAGTTCTCAACGGTGTGTGAAGTCTACCTGTTCGCAATTGGCCAGCGCGGTGGACTATGGCCTGAAACTCTCTCATTCTGAGAGCAGACCCTTGCCGAGCAGTGGAACAATAATGGGTTGACAAGAACAACAATAACAACATGACTCACATTCTAAAAAACACATTTCAGACTAGACTCCAGAATATTTCCACACAATTTATTTCCATCAAAAGAGTTTATCCTGCATATGATAATCAATTAAGACGGCACAGAATATTTGACTTAGCCTGCGGCAGATGGCGCACCTTAATCATTTTGACATAAGCAAGCAAATAAATTGTGCGTCTAAGCACCACAAGCTGGGACTTATGTAATCAGTTGCTTTCATTATCCCCACAACGCGTAAGATTTTAATTAAATTCACGGAAATCGTATCAAGGACGGCCATCTTTTGTTGTCGACGAAGGTTCCCTAGAAGCAGTTACAGCAAATACAATGTTAAATTTACTTTTGTTATACCCATTACACAAAAACAGGTTGACCCAAATATTCAGGCTGGGTGAAATATCGTTGCGCCGTCATTTATGCAAGTTCGCAAAAACGAATCCTGTTTTATCACAGGCAGGGGAAAAAGGACCTTGTTACAATGGCAATAACAAACGGAACGCATCATCAATTACCCCCGTTTCCAAGTTTCACGACCTTTGCGTGTCACTTGGATGATATTTGAGGTCCCTCACTTTGTAATTAGAACAAAGGAAAATAACGTTCTCATGTAAAACTACTTAAATTTAGAAAAATCATCAGATGTTAGGGTTTATATTATTCTTTAAAAAGAATGATATTCAGTAGGTAAATGAATGTGACTTTTATTATTTGTATAAAGCAAAATAATGTTAAATAGTGTGTTATTAATTCAAAAACTTAGTGAATATTGTATTTACGGGATACTTGACATGTTACGATTAATATTCATTAGGGAAACGGCACGAAAATCCTCAATTCTGGTCGCCCTTCTATTAATATAATCCAAATGCGTCAGGCGTGTGTACGTGTAATATTTTAATATCAAAAATGTCTTATACCACCCCGATACTACCAGGTTATTATCCCCGAAACGTAATCAGTTGGGTCGGGTTATCCTGGCAAGAAATGTAAAAATATCCGCTGTTTATTTGTATCAAACCCGGGCAAAGGCAACCCAAACGCGTATTCAGGCTGAATATGAATGCAAACTGCCCCGGCAAACGGCCGGAATGGTGAAAATCAAATTAGGTATGGCGTGAATACTTCACGGCGACGTCGGGAAAAAAATTGAAATCAAATATTCATTGACTTTCAACCGGATAAGCCGGCCCGCAGCCATTTCAATACATTTTATTATCTATTTTTCGCGGTACCCACTCGGCCCGCAAGACGACGCTTCGACCCATTCAATTATTAATCTCAATAATCAAATCGCTCACTCTATTAACATACCAAATTAGCTCGCCGGCTTTCGTTCGACGCTCACCTCTATACGGCACATAGACCCTTATCTACTGGTTCTATCAGTGCCACCGCGTACCGGGTACAATCTACAAGTGCCTAACAACAATACCGAGTTTTATTTTAGGCATGTTACATTTCGCCCGCAAGTCTACGTGCGTGAAATTGTTTTTGTGACGGGGAGACGAGGATTGAAAACTGATAATATGAATTTTTCTGCTTCGCCGATGCATTGTACGGTAACTTTTACATTACGTAGCCCAAATTCTTGGCATATGCTCTCAAAGAGGAACATATAGATAAAATGTTTGTATATTCAAAGCGGGGACTTTCATCATACGGATAAAATGATCGGATTCAAAAAGCCTCAAATCCGACACTTTTTTAACAGTATCTACTCCTCTGTTTTGTTTATAAATCAGGTGTTGAATAAGGGCTTAATTTAGGGGTGATTTTATATGAAGCTGTTGAATCTGTGAAAATAAAAACCTTTTAGCCTTTTCAGTACATTAAATATGCGCGAATAATGCGTTTAATAGCACCCTTTACTTTTATTTATGGCCGCTTTTGGTATAAAAAAATATTAACGGTTTCCCATCCCTTAATCCACCATTGTCTTTTTAAATTATTTTATTTTGCGCTAAATGATTTAGATATTTAATTTCAATATAAACCACGTGTATTATGATTTAAAGCCAAAGAGATTAAATGTTGGTATTTTGATTTCATGAATAATCTTTTAATGTATTTGTCAACTCAATTATTAAACCTCCTATAGAAATTAAACTCAAAACGAAGAATGAAATAAATCGAAACGGCACGAAAAATCTGTTGTATAGATTAACATGTCTTTTCTTCAGTTATACGTCAAGCAATTTTTATATCGAATACAGCACCGCCACGCCTACCTTAGGCATATAGGGCTGTTGTATTCGAATTTGAAAGGTGTGGTGACACCGAGACCCCTTCATGAAGCTTTAGAACTAGAACTTAGCGCTCAGAAGTAGTAACCATCTACGGTCATAAGTTTCAGTGCTGTTCTTACTTAGTAGAAATAAGTATGACGGAAGTGCCGCCGCGCTCGAA